>CM071871.1:39308900-39332236 GCA_036759665.1 Gynandropsis gynandra | reverse complement strand
CATATTGTAGTCTGTTTTAATACTCATCAATCTTGAAGATAAAGATAAACGAGACTGACTTTCACGACAACCTTCATATATAGGTTGTTTCGCCGAATCCAATAGGTTGAAGAATCGACGTGCATCGATGTTCGGCATCTCTTCATGCGTTTGTTCATTAACAACTCCATGAAAAGCATCTGAAACCATTTCCACATATGGATCGGTCGTTGATGCTTCATAAATAACTTCTTCATTTTGTTCTACTTGTACATCTTGCACACTATCTCTAAACCGCAATCTTCGCCGTGAAAACACCAAATTTAGTAATTTTCAACGAAACCCACCTTATAAAGATGTTTGCAAACAATTTCTTGACTTCGATACTTCATGTTTTTGCATCTTTTGCATGGACATAACATTGTCCCACGTTCTTGACACAAAGGCTGCATCGATGCAAAACACATGAATTGCTCTAATCCGTGTAAGAATTCTTGTGTAATCTCTTCGGTTACAGGATCTTTTCTTCTATACATCCACTCCCTGGATCTATATATATTTCGATTTGAAGACGACGACATTTTTTTGAAAATGTTTTTGTTATTGATGGTTTGATGCACTCTTTGGTAAGATCTCAATAGTTTAGGTTCCAACGGACATCCGTTGCAAATTGCAACGGATAGCTGTTGCAGGTTCACGTGAAATTATTTAAACCGGTGGCCTCGAAATTCAAAAAATCAACGGTCTTCCGTTGCCATTTCTAACGGGCATCCGTTAGCGGTTGCAACGGACGACCGTTGCCACGTTTTCTAACGGCTGTTCCAACGAAAACTGCCAACGGATGGTGTCTGTTTCCATCCGTTACAATTTGCGACGGATTTCCAACGGAAGTTCTAACGGAGGATATCCGTTACAAATCCGTTGCAAATTGTAACGGATTTGTAACGGATATCGTCCCGTTGCAATATCCCCACATCTGTTGCAATCCGTTGGTTCTCGTTTCCAACGGACGGATCCGTTGCCCCGTCCGTTGGAAATACCGTGTTTTTTGTAGTGATTTTATAGTATACAATATGTAGCGGAATAGATTTTCTGATTCTACGTGCAATAACCGAAAAACTTGACACCGATGGGATGTGTCAAGAAAACTGAGATTCTCTCTGAAGTTTTCTGTAAAATCGTAGGTGATAATAATGAAGTACTATGAGAAACCAAATGAATCTCATTAATATATGCACATGAACCAGAGACTATAAACCGCCAGATAACCGGTTAATTCTGGTTCTCAATTGTATAGTTTAATTTCGTCCATCATGAAATATAAACGAAATTACCAGAGGTCTCTATGTATATAATCATCCACATTCAATTCAATACCAATGTTCAATCAATTAAACTTTAATCCGATCATATTTTAATTTGGACTAAATTGAATGACAACACTTATTCCAAAATTATTCACATATATAGGTCCACAAATATAAGATTAAACCAAAAAATCTTATAATCTCCCACTTGGACCATATATGTGACCATAAAACTACTGAATAACCCTTAAGAACGTTCATAATTGTTGTCATCAAACCGATATTGACACCAATCTCGTCCATCAACCATATCAACATAGAATCAAAGAGATTTAACCACAATATCAACGTAGTTAGACCCACATTTGATAACGAACGTAATACAGAAGAACAACATAGATCTGAATGTGGATGCATAGCATGAAGATTATACGTGAAGTGATCGATACGTGTCTATCTCCAACTGGTCCTACCTTATCGAGATCAACTTAAACCGAATGGTACATAGTGAATACCTTAAGCTTAAAACTTAATAGTTCCAAAACATAATACTAAAACCGAATAAGCATACATCATTATAATCCAAGAGCAAACTAAAATAGATACAGTACTCCCACTAAACCGTAATATTATCACAAAGTACAATACCCATACGCGCAATATGCTCCCAAAATACTTTAGGTATAACACCCTTAGTCAGTGAATCCGCAATCATAGAGTTTGTACCTATATGCTCTATCGAGATTACCATATTCGATATCTTTCACGAATAACAAGATACTTAATTTCGATGTGTTTTGGCTTCAAATTACTCTTGTTATTGTTCGAGTATAATACTGCACAAAGATTGTCACAATAAATCTTTAAGGGCCTATCCACACCAGTCATAGTGTGCAACCCAGTGACAAGATTTCGTAACCATAAAGCCTGATTGGATGCCTCATAACATGCTACATATTTTACCTCCGTTGTGGACGATGCCACAAGCTTTTGCTTAGCACTACCAAGAAATAGCCCCACCAGCGAGGAGAAATATATAACCTGAAGTGGATCGAAGATTATCGAGACACCCAACATAATCCGAATATGACTAACCATTGATCTCGAGCTGGTTAGATCGTCTATATACAAGCATATAATCTTTTGTTTTCTGAAGATATCGCATCACCCATTTGGACGCTTTCCGATGATCAATCCCGGGGTTACTTAAGTATCTTCCCAAAACGCGAACAATGTATGCCAAATCAGGTCGTGTGCAAACTTGTACATACATTAGACTCCCTATAGCCGAAGCATAAGAAATCTTCCTCATTTCCTGAATCTTCGGTTCAGTCTCACTACAAGAAATTCACGGATTAGGGACTGAAGAATCAGTCCCTAATCCGTCCGGAAAGGCATTTAGGGACTGATTAGGGACTGGCACGAGCCGTCCGCAAACGAGCGTCGGCAATCAGTTCTAGTCCGCAAACCGTCCGCAATTTCGGACGTAATAGATAGTCCGAAAACCGTCGCAAAATTCCGGACGGAGGATACCGTCGGGAAATTTCCGGACGGAGCTGTGCCGTCGGGAAAATTTTTTTTTTAAAAAAAACTTTCCGGACGGAGAACTGCCGTCGGAAATTTTTCCGGACGGAGGCACACCGTCGGGAAATTTTTTTTTAAATAAAACGTAAAATTTAAAAAAAAAACTGAAATTAAATAAAAACATTTATACAATAATATTTAAATTTATTCCTTCTGAAATATTCTTCAAGAGTAGCAAATATTTCTTCCTTCGAGAGTAGCAAATATTTCTTCCATCACAGGTCCCAAATTGTTTATATATCTGGACAAAAATAATGAATAACAGAAGAAATAAAATGGATCAAGATGATGATGATTCAGAAGTAGCAGGTTGAATGATCATTTTTCGTCCAGAGGAAAATCATTAGGAATCCGAATGATTTTTTTCATCATCCATCACATCTTGCTTCCACACCAATTTCATATTCAGAATTCGAATCAAAGGACTTAAAAACGATTTCTATATTGCATTTTCAAGAGTTTTTTTTGAAACCACGAGAGGCGTTTGAACAAAAATAAAACAGATCTGGAAGAGAAGAAAAATCTGAATCGAGGATGTATCTACCGTGTCACCGACGATCGTGACATTAGAAAGATAATCGGAGCTTAAACGACAGAGCAAGTTTACGGAGGTACGTAAACTCGCCGGAATTTATCCTTCTTCTCTATCGCCCAACGATAGATTCCTTGACCTAATTTTGAATACTATGATCAAGGAATTGCAAATTAGGCTTTTCTTCATATATTTTACTCGAATCAAAACACTGCAAAACGAAAATCATAAAAGAGAAAGAAACTGAAGATGAAGGATCAACGAAGAAAACGCCCGACGTTAGTCAAGAGCCGGCGCCGGAGAGTCTCCAAATGGATCAGTCAAATGGGTACATAAGAGAAAGTATATATAGAGAAGATGGACGGCGAGCAATTGAAAACCCTAAACCTCTCAATTTCGAGAATGGGCTACATGATGGCTCATGGACCTAAAATCTGTATATACTTAAACCCAAAATCTACATTTAAATTTTTTTCGGTCCAAAAATTGCGGACTGCTGACTCAGCAGTCCCTAAATTGCGGACTGAGTCCCGATTCCGTCCCGAATTCCGGACGACTTAGGGACTGACCGACAGTCCCCAAATTTAGGGACAGATTCGGGACGGTTTTCTTAATCCGTCTTTAATTAGTCCCTAATCCGTCTCTAAATTTAGGGACGGATATGTCAGTCCGCAAATTCAGTCCCGAAATCCAAATTTTCTTGTAGTGTCTGTGGGTACTGTCTAAGGCTGAATTTATCACCCTTAGAAATAGGGGTATCCATACTCTTACATCCTTTCATTCCAAACCGCTCTAAAACCTTACCGATGTAACTCTTTTATGATAAATCCAATATACCCCGAGAGTGGTCTCTGTGTATTTTTATACCCAATACAAAAGAGGCATCACCATGATCTTTCATCTCGAATTGCTTCGAAAGAAAACTCTTAGTGTCGCACATAAAGCTTACATCATTACTAGCAATAAGGATATCATCAACGTAAAGGATTATCATAAAAAATTTTCTCCCATTGATCTTATGGTATACACAATCATCTACCTGATTCACCTCAAAACCATATGAGATGATTACACGATGAAATATGTGATACCATTGACGAGACGCTTGCTTTAAACCATAGATGGATTTCCTTAATTTGCAAACCATTTTCTTTGGATCTCCGACCACAAAGTGTTCTGGTTGCATCACATAGATAGTCTCTTCAATGTTACCAATGAGAAAGGTTGTCTTAACATCCATCTGATGCAACTCTAAATAATAATGAGCTATTAGTGCCATCAATATTCTCAAAGAGTCTTTCGATGAAACTGGAAAGAAAGTCTTTTTGTAATCTATGCCTTCCTTTTGAGTAAATTCTTTGGCGACTAGACGTGCTTTATACCTTTCCACATTACCTTGCAAATCCCATTTAGTTTTAAATATCCATTTATAACCAACGGGTTTCGCACCTTCAAGAAAAGGTACAAGTTTCCAAATGCCATTGTCATCCATACATTCCTTCATGGCATCAATCCACTTTTGAGAGTTAGCACTTTTAATGGCTTGACGGACATTAACTGGATCATCTTCCGCCAACCCAATGCCATCCTCATGTTCCTGAAGATATACTATATAATCATCTGGAATAGCACAAAGAGACTACGTGGCACAATTTTTTGATGTAGTTGTTCTTGAGGTTCATGAACTTGTTCCTCATGGATTTCAGGAATGACATTTGGAGTATCTTGATTTGAAGCTCGAGCAACATAATCTAAATCATTTCCAGCTACAATAGTCGGAATAGGAATCATCTTTTGTGAATCAAAAGTTTCATCCTTATCCTTTCCAAAACAAAATTCATCATCCCTTATCCCAGGTTTAATATCCTCAAAGAAGTTGTTACGCCCGTCTCAAGGATCGTCTTTTTCGTGGGATCATAAAATTTATACCCCTTAGATCTTTCTGACTATCCAAAAAATTAACAAGTCATGGTTTTGGAATCCAGTTTGGGTCGATAAGATCGAGCCTCGGCTGGACATCCCCAAATGTGAAAATGCCTTAAGTTAGGACGTTTATCCGTTCATAACTCATAAGGTGTCTTAATTGTTGCTTTAGTTGGTACTCTGTTCAGGATACAAAATCGTTGTCTTTAGTGCCTCACCCACAAAGATTTTAGGAGAGTAGAGAACGATATCATACTTCTCACCATTTCCTGAAAAGTACAGTTTCGTTTTTCTGTAATACAATTCATGCTAGGTGTACTCGGCATTGTGTATTAGGGAATGATTCCACACTTCTCAAGGTACTTGGCAAATGGCCCTAGACGTTATTCACCTGATCCGTCATTTCTACCGTAGTATTCACCACCACGATCAGAACGAACGACCTTAACGCGATTATTAAGTTGAAGTTCAACTTTAGCCTTAAACGCTTTGAAAACATCCAAAACATCTGATTTCTCATGAATTAGATAAAGATAACCATATCGATTGTAATCATCTATGGATGATACAAAGTAATGTTAACCATTCCAAGAAGCCATAGGAAATGATCCACATACATCTGTATGTATCAATTCCAAAGTCTCCGAAGTTTGATATGTACCTTTACCTTATTTACTTGTCTGTTTCACCTTGATACAATTGACACAATGGCCTAAATCCAAAAAATCAAGAGTTTCAATAATTCCGTTTGATATTAAACGTTCTATTCTCGGTTTTGAGATATGGCCTAATCGTTTATGCCATAAAATAGCGGAATTTTCATCCATCAATTTACACTTCACGCCTTGTGAACCAGCCTACAGGATTTCATTATATGAAGGGATGATATCGAGCATATAAATATTATTCAAAATAGATAAAGAACCAGTTCCAATCATAACTGAATGAAATGAGAGGGTAAACTTAAGATCTCTTAATGAACAAGAATATCCTAATTTGTCCAAAACAGAAACCGAAAGTAAGTTTCGCGTAAAAGACGGTACTATGAAAACACCCTCCAAATCCAAAATTTTTAGTTTTCATCAAAAGTCTAAATTGCTCGATAGCTTCCACTTCCACCCTTTTACCTTCACCTACATGGATGTATCTTTCAACATCAATTAGTTTTCGGTAATAGAGGCAATCCGGCATAGAAATACTTACGTGAGTTGTAGCACCTGAATCAACCCACCAAGTATTACTAGGAACTGAAGCTAAATTGACCTCAGAACAAACTAAAACGAGAGTCAAATCCTTATTTGCACGACAAGTATGATACTTCATACAACATTTCCATATGTGACCAGTCTTATGACAACAAAAACTTTTCTTAAACCTTATTATGTTTCTTTTGCACATGAATTGAGCATGAATAAATGGTTTTATAACATTTTTTATTTTCTCGATCTTGCCCCTTAAAATTGGAGGAATGCTATGCTTAATGATCATCAAACACATGCGGTTTGAGGTTTTCCAGCGTTCGAGTTTGTTACGATTCTCAACAGAACTTGAGTCCCTAATCGCTAAACGAATCTCCCTAATCGCAAGGTCGTGATCGATCAAAGCAAGCACAATCAATAAGTGCTCTTTCTATTTAGAAAAGTTTATTTCATTCAACATAGAGATCGAACTAACGTTGGCAAAGACGCTAGATGCTGATAGCACAACTGTAAACAAAAGATAGCTCGTGTGTTAGACTTCCATTCATAAAACCTTAATTGAATGATAACACGATCCAATCCCATCATAAGGCATCTGCGCAACATCAAAATTAGTCTTTGGACAATAATTTGACTTGCATTAGATGACTCAACGCATCATATAATCAGTGTAAATCAAACATCTCATGTAATGGTTACTTTTGGATATACCATCACATTTATGTCATACAAAAAAATATACATTAATTATCAATAGACTCACAATATAACACTATAAAACCATGAATGACCTTTGGGTTTATCAAAGTTCGCATGAATTATATTATGTAACCTTCTCAATGTTGAGAAATTTAATTAAATCGCATACATTGATCAAAGGATATATCAATAACCATCATAATTTCAGTGAATAACAAAACTCAATAGCTATGATTTAACTGTATAATTACACAATCCGAATATGTAATTAATCACAATAAATTATATTCACCAAAATTATGATACAATATATATATATATAACATTTGTGCCAATTCTGATACAATACTGAATTATTCCCACTGAATATAAAATAGAACCAACAACGCTCCAAAATAAACAAATTGTGATGTTGACGCACGTCCATAGCTTTGCAGTGATCACGGGTTCGAACCTAGAAACTACATCCTTGAATCCTTTGTTCTGCCATTTTTATTTTAACAACAAGGGTCGGGCTTCTTTTACATAAGGCCAGACCCAAAAACAGATGAATCAGACAATGCTCGACCAGAGCAAAATTGTGTTTTGCCGGAGCATAATTATGCTCGGCGTGAGCAAAATTGTGCTCGGCCAGAGCAAAATTGTGTTCGGCTAGAGCAGCAAAATGATTGATCCAAGCGTTTTCTCTGGACTAATATACTTTGGTTTATAGATTTTAGTGTTAAGACTTATATGGTGCTCGATCGAGCGCCTGATCGCTCGACCGACCGATTTTATCGAAATTTTTTCTTATATTATCTTATTTTATTAAGTTTTCTATTATTTTTTGTCCTTATAAATAGTCGATCCATTTCATGACATTTAAAATAAGTTATAATGAATTTGAGTGTCCTTTCTTTACTAATCATTGAGACTTTTAGCTATCAAATTTTTGGAGAGAGTCTGAGTGTTCACTGGTTTATTAACACTAGATCACACGTATCGTTGCATTTTTCATTGAGTTTGAGATTTTCTAATTGAGTTGTAGTTGAAATTTAGGATATCTTTCTCCTCGAAGCCAAGTTCTAAGTTCTGTTATTGGGTTGTTAGTGAATTTCAATTTATTTTTTCATCCATCTAAGGCACGCCATGTTGCAGAAGGATTTTTCCACATATCTCGAATTGATTATGAGGTAAAATATTCCCCTATTATGGATGCAATCACATTTAGATATTTAATGAGTTTAACAACTTAGATATGTACCTTATGGACGTGGTTGCGACATACCTATATGGATGTTTGGATAATGATATATACATAAAATCCCTTAAGGATTAAGAATTCCGAAAACATCAATCTTAAAACCTAAAGAAATATATGCAATCAAATTGCAACGATCATTATATGGATTAAAACAATCTGAACGTATATGGTATAATCGTCTAAGTGAATATCTATTAAAAATGGGATTTGTAAATAACCATATTTTTCCTTGTGTGTTTATTCAGAAAACAACAAGTGAATTTTTAATTATAGCTATTTATATTGATGATTTGAATATAATTGGGACCTCAAAGGAGATTGAAAATGCTCAAAATTATCGGAAAGAGGAATTTGAAATTAAAGACCTTGGACAAACAAAGTTTTCTCTTGGTTTACAAATAGAACATCTAAAGAATTGTATATTCGTACATCAATCGAATTATATAAAGAGAGTATTAAAACGCTTTAACATGGATAAAACAAATCTATTAAGAACTCCAATGGTATGTAGATCTTTAAATGTTGAAAAGGATCCATTTCGTTTTTGTGAAGAAAACGAAGATATACTTGGACCAGAAGTACCATATATGAGTGCAATAGGGGCTCTCTTGTATCTAGCAAATTTCACTCATCCTGATATAGCATTTGCTAATAATCTCTTGTCACTATATAGTTCATCCCCTACATGCCCTCATTGGACAGAGATTAAACATATCTTTCAATATTTACAAGGGACGATTGATTTATGATTATTTTATCCTAGAGATATTATTCCTTGTGGCAAGTAAACCAAACGGAAACATCTTATATACAAATGATAAAAGCAAGAACATCAATAATCTCATAAGTGAGAGCACAACACATCAACTAAGAACAATATTCTAATTCAGCAGTACTGGTGAGATGAAAAGGGTTGTTTCAATAGAATCACCGCAACGTAGCAGATGAAAATGGCATTTCTGCTGGATAGGAAAAGAATATCAGCTGGAAATTGACATATTTGCAGGAATCACATGAGGATTGTCCCACTGGCATAATCACCAAGTAGAATAAAGAGTTAATGAATAAGAAGAAGATAAAGAGAGAATGCAGCTAAAGAGAAGGCGAAATGTGATAAATGCATTACCCTGTACTTTATCAGTTCACCACCTGGGATATCGGGTCAATTACCAATCCAAACATTTTTTAAGTTGTGTGAGTCCGAATTTTGCATTTTGGGGACTAATCACCATCTCTCTACCAATCTGAAAATATGATCCTCGATAAGAAAAACATGCGAACTCAAATGGGAAACTAAACTTTCTTCGAACTCAAAGCGATAGCATGATATATTCAAAGCCAGTAATAACAACTTATTGTCCTTGCAGCATCACTTACTTTGGTTATTTTCTCGAGATCATCTTTTCCTCCATCTGTGATGTTATCGCCAAAAACCACACGTTCAGCACAACTTCCGCCATGAGCTACTACCATTTGCATCTTCATGTAGCCAAATATGGTATAACCTTGATCAACCATGTCTTCACGGGGATAGAAAACAGACAGCGCATTTTCCTGAAGATTTCGGCCAAATCGCTGCAAGAGCAGATTTTTCTTATCGGGGCAGTAATTGAAGATTCCTTAGCTAATCAACCTACGGATCATCTGTAAACCACAAATAACCATGATCAGAAGCAAGTTCTATTTAATATACAAAACCAATGATTAGCAGCGCCTAAAATCCCGTTAAAAAAGAAATTAAATAGAAAAAAAAAGTAACACAATAACACCAACCAAAAGAAATATCAAGCGATTTCATCAGACTGCTTCACAATCTAAAATCAAAGATCGAAAACAACAATTTCATCAGACTCTATTCTTATCACACATTGGATCAGACCATTTCGAGGATGGTAAAAGAGGGGGTAATGACATCAGTTCTTGGAAGAGCATGTTCCCCTACGGTCTGAAGCTCAGGAGAGACCCCACAGACTTAGTTTAGACCCCCTGGATCACCCTTTCTCTTGGATCCAGCTGGAGCACTGTAATGAAGAACATCAGAAAGATAAACCCACGTCATAGGATTTGCATTGATGCAACAAACTTCTATTACTCTTCAAACGAATGCAGTAATTGCTTGATAATTTGGGTAAAAGAAAACTTTCAATGTGTTCTGAAGTAAGAATTTACTACAGATATAAAAAATGGTATGTAGATAGATGCATTTTAGAAATATTATGGAAAATTTTGAGCCGAAAAACTCATTAACCAAGCAGAAATTATACCAGAAAAAACGATATTCCTGTAATGAATCCCTCTTTCCAAGGAGCACTAAACCCAGAAACTATACCAAGCTATAACCCTAGCTTTTTAATTTTGGTGCTAATTAACCCCTATATCATAATAACTATATGGTGGCTTTGTAGACATAGCAATCAAGGTGAGAATGTACTTACCCTATTGACCTTCATCTGGTGTCAGTTCGCGAAGCTATCTATCTTACCATAATTTCTTGTCTTTTATTTTTTCCTTTACCCACAAAATAAATAAATAAGGAGTGTTTTGTAAGTGTGTGTAAACCCTTGTTCCCCATTGATGCTTTCTTTTCTGTTTCTTCAGCCATTTTCCACTCCTTCTCCATCCCATGATTCTCCTTCTTGGATTCCTGTGTAACTCTTCTCTCCTGACACTGCATACCAACACATCTATTTGTATCAATTCTTTTCTCTTCATTGTTTGTTTCAACTTCAGTTCTCAAGTTAAACGTGATTAGGGCTAACCTTTTCTCTTTGCGGCACTTGCAACTTCCACCCCCTTGGATGCCATTGTTCCTCCTCGTTGATGTTCTTTGACAAAGCTCAAGATTCTGCATCATATTCAGTGATTGATTTCGAATGTTTTTCTTTTGATCATGACGATATTCCTTCGAAGAACTAACAGTTTCGACCATCGAGCTCGAAGTTATTTTTTTTGTGAATTTGGCATGAGAAAGCATCTGGTGCACCGTTAGCTTTTGCCATCTGCACAATCCAGATTGAAGATTTGATCGTCTTGCTCAGCAATGCAAAAGTAAATAGTGTTAAAATACTCGCATTATTTTTAAATCGACTCTGAGTTTGGTATTTCGTTGTCACAATAACCTCAGACTTGCATCCAGCAAGAAGTTGAGACTCGAAGATAAAACAAAATAAACCATAACATTTTGATTGCCATTTCGCACAGAATCTGTGGTCTGAAAACCTAACAATCAAGAGGGAAGGAGGAAAGAGAATGTGAGAGAGGTTGGATTACCTGAGGATTGCGGGGAACCATAGCTCGAAGGGGAAAGCGAGTCGCCGGAAATTGACGGTGGAAGGCTGACGTAATACCCAGGCATGAACGTATCGATCATCAGAGTTTCGATCGCCGACGACGTCGCCATGAACACCGCAAAAGTCAAGCTTTGTGACTCGAGACAAGGAGAGTTCAAGCTATTGACAGCGTCGTGAAGAATATGGACGAAACTGGTGTAGAGAATGACTCCAGCGGCGAAGGCCTTCACCATGAAGAATAAATCTTTCTACGGCCAAGCTTTGAGAGTTACTTGAAATTTTTAGAAAGAAAAATCGGTGAAAATGAAAAGACAAATCGGTGTAGACAAAGAAAATAGGCTCACAATATTTATGAATAGAAAACAAAACTGTAAATATGGATGAAACTGCAAAATCAAGAGATGAGGGGAGAGATAAAGCACTGGACTAAGAAGAGAGGAAGTCCAAGGGTTATTGGATTTTTCCGTCACGGAAAGGAATTGAAATTTTACTTTTTAATAAAATGAAAAAGTGACGTGGAGGGTGACGTGGAGGGCTCAGAAATCTCCTTCTACAATAATTTATATATATATAATTTTTTTCATTGACATTATTTAATAATATTAAAATCATAATAACAATAGTAATACTAATAAATAAAATAATAATATTCTATGAAAAGTTGAATGTCAAAATATATGGCTAATCCATTTCATTTTTTCAATTTAAAATAATTAGAAATTTTTGTCTATAAATAGTTAATTTCTCCATTTTTATAAACACACCAAAATATTACAAATTGCAAGAACAAGAGCAATTTTTCTCTCTTATTCATTCTTTTTATTTGGTAACTTTTTATTTATTATATATATATATGTTTTATTATTATTATTATTATTATTATTATTATTATTATTTATATATTTATATTATTATATTATACTATTATATTATCAATACATATATTTATGTATAATAATAAGATATATAATAATATATATAATATATATATGATCATACCTTACATATATATATATATATATATTATACATATACGTAAGTTATATAATAATTATATTATATTTATATTATATATATTTTATATTTTGTAATATATATACACATATATATCTCGATTAATGATTAAATTTTTATTATATTATTAGCACAAACATTCTAATTAACTAAGAAAAAAAAATACAATATTATATGTTATATGTATTATTTTTAATTTCAATTTTTTATGATTTCGAATTCTAATCAATTTTGGTTTCGATTTAGATCTGATTCCAAGTAAAAATATTATATAGACCTCGTGGAATATATATATCCCGGTCATAATATAAATATATATCATATTATAAAGAGATCACACACTAAATCTCGGTCATAATATATTATACTATATGATTTCGCGAGCTAAGCCATTGATCGATAATATTTATTTTTTTTATTTTTATAAGGATGACTATGTCATCATTTTTACATAATTTCATTTTGTTACTTAATTTTATTGATATGGATGATGGAAAATCCGCCCCATTGTTATTTAACATTTATGAATATTTATATGTGGAGATAGAAAATCCACCCCATTATTTATTTAAATTATGTTTTTTCATTTAATTGTTAATTGGTTAAATCAATCTAAAAATAAACTGTCTATAAATATAGATGGATCTAACACATTAATTGTTATATAATATTTTCTTTAATTTTGTTATCAATGTCATAACTCATATTTGTTACCTTTCTTCAATGATAATAGATCTTCATGTCGAACTTGGTGAATCTCAAAATCACGGCACTAAATGCCTCTCGAAAAAAACTATATGACATGGACATTTATTTGATGCTAAAATGCATCTAAAAGGCAAAAAAACTCATTGCCACGATCGATAAAAATAATAATTCCTCAGAAGAAGAAAAAGAAAAAGCCATGATATTTTTATGCCATCATATTAACGATGGGTTAAAAAAGAATATCGAACAAAAGAAGATCACGCAGATTTGTGAGAATCTCTTAAAGATCGATTTGATCACAAAAAATATGTGATCCTCCAACGCAAAGAATGATTGGTTAAATTTGAGATTCCAGGATTACGAATCCGTGGACGAATATCATTCTGTGATGTTTGAAATAATCTCCAATATGGAATTATGTGGAGAAAAGATAAGTGATTATGATAAGTTGGAGAAAACATTGTCGACATTCTATGTTGATAATGTAATTTTACCATAACAATATCGTGCGGAGGATTTTAAGATCTATGGCAAATTGTTACAGCTTATCCTCGTTGCAGAACAACAGAACAAACTATTAATGAAAAATCATCATGCTCGTTCCATTGGTTTTGTACCATTTTATGAAATGAATGCAACTTCATCGAATTATAACCACTAGCATGGTTATGGACGTGGATATATATGTGGTCATGGTCGAGGTCGGGACGTGGTCACGGTCGTGGAAATGTATATGGTAGAGGACAAGGTCAGAACAATCCACTAAATAATTTCCATCGTGGAAAAAATAAAAGGAAAGATCATCGAGTGATTGAATGAAAAGGTGACTAAAAAGCGAAAAAATACAATATATCATCGATGAGGTATGAATAGACACTGGCCCCAAGTGTGTCGTACACCAAGGCATTGTGTTGATTTATACCAGAAGTCGCTAACGGATAAAGGCAAAAATGTTCAAACGAACTTTGTTTCTGATGATCTCGATGATTTTCTTGATAACGACAAGGGTGGAATTCACCTAGACATTGCATATTTTATGTATCAACCTGACAATGAAAATGAGAAAAGAAAATGAGATATGAACATGAATTTATTTTGTTATCATTGTCTCATTTTAATACTTAGTTTGTTTTATTATTTTTGGATGTATTTTTCTTTCGCTATTTTTTAGTTTATTTTTTATTGTAATATTTTTGTTACACTATTATAAATTATATGCAATGATTGTTATTTTCAGGTTCATTCATATCTTTATCGGATCAAAGTAACACAAAATATATTACAATCAAACATCAATGATGGAAACATATATCTAGGCGATTGTGCTACGACACATACAATATTGAAAGATAAAAAGTATTTCTCCAAGTTGAGAATACATGATCCAGTGTCAATACGATATCTTGAAGTGCAAAAAATAACTAAAGGATATGGAGAAACAAATTTTATAATGTCCGGAGGACATAATTTATCATACAAGATGCATTGTTCTCTCCACAATACAAAAGAAACTTATTGAGTTTCAAAGATATTCGCCGAAACGGCTATCATATTGAAACAATCAATGATAATCGTGACTATCTTTATATCATGACAATGGTTTTCTAAAAAGAAAAATATTGAGGAAATATTACCAGTTTTATCATTTGGATTATATTTCACAAAAATAAGAATGGTGGAATCATATGCCGCACTCAACCCAAAATATGACGACATGTTTAAAATTTGGCATGATCGATTGGGTCACCCTGGTCCAATAATGATGCGGAGAGTCGTTGAAAATTCCAATTGTCATCCATTAAAACATGAGAAGATATTTCAATCTCATGAGATCACATGTAGTGCTTATTCTCAAAGAAAATTGATAATAAGACCATCATCAGTCAAAGTTGGACATGAATCACCATCGTCTTTAGAACGATTACATGGGACATATGTGGACCTATTCATCCACCAAGTGGACCATTTTGATACTTTATGGTATTAATCAATGCTTCAACCAGATGGTTACACGTTGCTATTATCAACCCGCAATATTGTATTTGTGAGGTTTCTTGCTCAAATAACAAAATTATGAGCTCAATTCCCTGATCACCCTATTAAGAATGTGAGACTTGATAACGTTGGTGAATTCACTTCTCAAGCTTTCAATGACTATTGTACATCGATTGGTATTGAGATTGAACATTTTATACTACATATTCATACACAAAATGGTATGGTAGAGTCATTGATTTAACGTATCCAACTTATTTCTCGACCAGGGTGACCCAATCGATATTCATACACAAAATGGTATGGTAGAGTCATTCATTTTACATGCTACAACACTAATTCAAATAAGGTCAAGTGCTTATCATAAATATTCTCCATTGCAATTAGCAAATGCCAAGAACCAAATATATCTCATCTACGAGTATTTGGTTGTACAATATATGTTCCAATTGCTCCACTACAACGAACAAAAATGGGCCCATAACGCAGACTGAGAATTTTTGTTGGATATAATTCACCATCTATCATTAGATATCTTGGACCACAAATGGGTGATGTGTTCACAGCTTGTTTTGCTGATTTTCATTTTATTGAGAATGAATTACCACCATTAAGAGGAGGAATAAAACGGGACTCACAAGATCTAACATGGAATACACAATCATTGTTATTGACCCTCTTACGTAAAAAATAATGTAATATGAAAGTAAAAAAAGATAATACATCTGCAAAATATTGCAAATCGACTTCTAGATGGGTTCAATGTACAACACAGGTTATAAAATCATATGTATCGGCTCGTATAGAAATACCAAAAGGGCATGCGGGTGAAAGAATTTCAAATGAGTCTACAACACACTTGAAGCGTGGATGACCACTTGGTTCTAAATATAGAAATCCTAGAAAGAGAAAGAAGTTTGATAATAATGTTGATTCTCATATCATAGAGAATATCCAAAAAGAATCAAACGGGAAAGATGATCTTCAGAATGAAAATCATGAAAATAATCATGAGCATATAAAGAACGATGAGATTTTCATTAACTATATTTATGATGAAAAGATTATAAGAACAGATGAAATAAATGACAATGATGGAATATTCTCTTTCTCTGAATCCAAAGAAATTGAAAATGATAATGAAGATCCAGAACCAATATCAGTGTTAGAATGTCAAAAAAGATTGGATAAAATGGAAAGAAACTATGCAAATAGAATTAGACTCATTAAATAAAAAGAAAATTATTTGGACACATCGTTCAAACTCCTAATGGTATTAAACCAGTTGGATGCAAATAGGTTTTTATATGAAAGAGAAATGAAAATAGTGAGGTCACGAGATATAAGGCACGCCTTGTCGCACAAGGATTTTCCTAGAGATTTGAAATTGATTATAAGGAACATATTCCCTTATTATGGATGTAATCACAATTAGATATTTGATGAGTTTAACAGGATCCAACAACTTACCTTATGAATATGGTTGCGACATACCTATATGGATCTTTGGATAATGATATATACATGAAAATCCTTGAAGGTTTAAGAATATTGAAAACATCAAACTTAAAGCCTAAAGATATGTGTGCAATCAAATTGCAACGATCTTTATATAGGTTGAAACAATCTGGATATATGTGGTGCAATCGTCTAAGTGAATATCTATTAAAAAACGATTTTTGAATAACCCTATTTGTCCTTTTGTATTTTTGCAGAAAACAACAAATGGATTTATGATTATATCTGTTTATATTGATGATCTGAATATAATTGTGACCTCAAAGGAGATTGAAAATGCTCGAAATTATCTGAAAGAGGAATTTGAAATGAAAGATCTTTGTCAAACAAAGTTTTGTCTTGGTTTACAGATAGAGCATCTCAAGAATGATATATTCGTATATCAATCGAATTATACAAAGAGAGTATAAAATGCTTTAACATGGATAGAGAAAATCCATTAAGCACTCCAATGGTATGTAGATCTTTAAATGTTGAAAAGGATCAATTTCGTCTTTGTGAGTAAAATGAAGATATGCTTGGACCAGAAGTACCATATATGAGTGCAGTAGGGGCTCTCTTGTATCTAGCAAATTGCACTCGTCTTGATATAGCATTTGCTACTAATCTCTTGTCATGATATAGTTCATCTCTTACACGTCGTCATTGGAAAAGGATTAAACATATGTTTCGATATTTACAAGGGACGATTGATTTAGGATTATTTTATCCTAGAGATTCTTATCGCTAGTTGATTGGTTTTGCAGATGCAGGATATTTATCAGATCCTCATAAAGTTATATCATAAACAGGATATGTTTTCACAATTAGAGACATATCGATATCATGGCGTTCACAGAAACAAACACTAGTTACAACATCTTCAAATCATACTGAAGTCATATCACTTCATGAAGAAAGTAAAGAATGTGTGTGGCTCAGAGCTTTAACTCGATACATACAAGAGACATGTGGATTATCAACTAATATCAATCCAACGATACTATATGAAGATAATGACGCATGTGTTGCTCAAACAAAGGAAGGATATATCAAAAGTGACAGAACAAAGCATCTCCCTCCAAAAATTTTCACGTATACTCAAGAGCTCGAGAAGAAGAAAGAAATTGATATCCAATACTCCGATCATGCCAAATGTAGCTGACTTATTCACAAAGACGCTCCCTACTTCAACATTGAGAAAAAACATGTTTGGAATATCGGGATGTGTCACCTTTGAAGCTTATGAAGAAATAAAGGGTTGACAAATTGATGAGAACTTTTTATAGTTGCATTCTTTTTCCTCATCATGGATTTTATCCCAAAAGTTTTTCCATGATAAGATCTTTAACGAGGCAGTCAGTAGACATTCAAAAAGAAATGTTAAAATGTGAAAGGAAGAAGTAGATTGAATTAAAGGAGAACTTGTCAAAACGGGTGGCTAAACCATTTTATTTTTTAATTCAAAATAATTAGAAATTATTGCTATAAATAGATAATTCTTCCAATCTTGTAAACACACCGAAATATTACAAATTGCAAGAACAAAAGCAATTTTTTCGCTTATTCATTATCTCTTTTTGGTAATTTTTTATTTATTTTTTATATATTTATTATATATATTATTTACATATGTATATTATTATATTATACTATTATATTTATCAATACATATATTTATATATAATATATATATATATGATCATACCTTTTATATATATTATTATACATATTATACATATACGTAAGTTACTAATATTATTAATTATATAATAATTATAATTATTAATTATATTATATTTATATTTTGTATTATATATAATAATTATATTATACTTATATGTTTTATATTTTGTAATATATATATACGTTAATGATTAATTTTTAATATATTATTTTTTTGTAAAAATTATTTTTTTAGAGAAAATATTTTTAGTGGTGATAATAACCATAATAGGTTTATAAATTAATTTTAAAAATTCTTTTGAAAATTTTTACTAATTTTTATTTTATTTAAGAATGAAAACTTATTTTATATTCGAAATTTATCTTTAAAAATTAAATCGAAACATTTATATTTTATACTATATATTTTAGTCAGAACAGTTTACAACTCGTAAAAAAATTTAATAATCGAACATATAAAATTATATCGCGTAAATTTAAATCAAATCCAGTTGTTCACGTATTCAAACGATATCCACTATCATTCATTTATAAATCTCTTTTATATAAATAAATAAAAAATCAATAAAATATATTTTGATATTAAAAGACTTTCTATTATTAGCAAATAAAAAATCAATAAAATATATTTTAAATTATAAAAAAAATTCTATCATTAACAAATAAAAAATTAATAAAATATATTTTGGTTATAAAACATTTTCTATTGATTTTTTCTGCCAACTATTGTTTGTTTTCTTAGTCATGTTATAGTTTCTAGAGTTATAAATAAATCAGATATTAAAATATTAATTCTGAAAGATGAAGAAAATATTTGTAACAAAACTATAAAGATTGATTCTGAAAAATTTATAATAATTTATAATTTATATTATTTATATTTCGATATCAATTACGACATAAAAAAATATAAAAATTTATATGTTAATAATATTTTTTTTATTTTCAGGATTACTAATTAATATATATATATATATAATCTTTCTTTTAAAATAATTATTATAGTTAAGATGTTAATTTAAATATTAATGTATTTCTATAGGATTTACTAATAAATTTACATCGGCTTACGTCATAAATATCACCGGCTCGGGCACTGATTTAACAACTATCTCAAACCGAAAAGGGGAAGAAGATATAACGAGGTTTCGGATCCGATGAAGCATCTAATGTCATCGTGAATCAAAACGGTGCCATAAATATTCTTCCGGCGGTACGCGCTTTTCATATTCCTCCGCCGGAATATTCCCTCTCTCCAGGTAAGATTCCTCTTTCTTTACTCTTTCCTCTCTCTTTCCTTTTAGTCTTCTGCTGGGTCTTGGGTATTTGATGTCATCTTGTTTCCTCTCTCCGCCGGAATATTCACCGGTTTCTCTGGAACTGGGTCCGAATCTTACCCCTCTATGTTAAAGTTTTGATTTTTATATCTCTCCGTTGCTTGAATTCCTCATCCAAATTTTCAACTTGGTTATGTTTCCGATGACCATTTTTGCAGGAAATTAATCTGAGTTGGAATTGATTTTCTAGGGTTCTTCAGCAATGCCTTACCTTGTTAGGGAGAATCTATTCATTGGCAATATCGTCGATGCGGCTGAGACTCTTCAGAATGGTAGCTCTGAGATTTCACATGTTGTATCAGTTCTAAGCTCTGTTTCGATATCCTTCTTCACGGAATGGAGAAGCAGTGTTGTGATAGAAGCAAAGGAGATTAAAAAAGTGTATGTGGGCGATCAAGATTCCATGGAGATTACAGAACATGGCTCTGACAGCATGTTATCTTCGGACAAGCTTCTGTATTTGCTTGAATATGCTGGAAAGGATCTCAATATGACAAGAATGGCAGTGCCCATTAGAGATATGGAAAGTGAAAATTTACTTGATTATTTAGATGTTTGCTTGGATTTTATCCATTCGAAACGGAAAGAGGGTGGTGTTTTAGTTCATTGCTTTGCCGGAGTTTCTCGTAGGTGAGATTTAGAGTCACTTAGGACTGAAATGAGAATGTTTTTCGACATTGAGAGAGTTTATTCGTCGTTGATCTGTAAAGGCTTACATGATCTTTGTGTGTGTATGTCTCAGCGCGGCTATTATCACCGCATATCTGATGAGAACGGAAAAGCTATCTCAGGAAGGTTTGGACAGAACATAACTATCTTTGATCATCTTACCCTTTTGCCGTAATTTTATTCTTTGCTTTCTGTTCAACAGATGCTCTGGCATCACTGCAGCAAAGTTGCGAATCTGTTTCTCCAAATGATGGATTCTTAGAACAGGTGATAATAAAATATGCTAGAAGCTAAATTTGTTTCATCTTTGTTCATCTTAGTCATCATTGTTCATCAATTTTGCTCACGTTGCAGCTGAAATTGTTTGAAAGGATGGATTTTAAGGTCGACCATTCAAGCCCTATATACAAACGGTTCCGCCTAAAAGTTTTAGGTGTGATTCATTCACCCGCAGTATATTAATTCCGTTAATTTATAATTATCTTCATCTTGTTGTCAATTTTGTCATTTTCTGGCATCTTCCATGAGTAAAATTTGCAGTTGCATAGCTTGTTTGAATACATCCATCAATCTAATTTCATTTGGAGGATTCTGTTGATTGTCATAATGATAAATGTTGTTTGCTATTATTAGGTGAATTGTATAACCGAGGAGAGAAAATAGACAGTTCAAAGTTGAGGGCTGATCCCGGATTGTTGTCGTCCAAAGAAGTTTCTGTTAGAGAAACAATTGCAGCAAGTGAAAATAACAGAACAAGTTGTGCATATCGCTGTAAGAAATGTCGCAGAATCGTTGCGTTGCAGGAACATGTTGTGGATCATACTCCAGGTGAAGGTGAAACAGCGTTTGAGTGGCACAAACGCAGACGCTTTCACCTGGAAAACAAGTTTGACGATGACCCATGTTCTTCCATCTTTATAGAGCCTCTAAGTTGGATGATTCCAGGTACATAAAAAGCTTAAATCTTCTCAATTTCCATTCATATGATTTCATATTCATATAATTCAATCCGTCTCTCGAGATTCGCGAGCTTCCAACTTATCAAAGCCAATTGACAATGAATAGATTATACCCTTTACGTCTTATCGAGATGATGACTCTTTTTGGTTCATGTCGAATCAGGCTCTGATACCATAACGAGATAACGAGCTTTCAATTCAAAACCAATTGATAATAAACGGATTGATTAATTGTATCAAATCGCATTTTCTTCGTAATATGATAAAGTCTTTGCCATTGTATCAGTGAAAGACGGAGCATTGGAAGGGAAATTGTCATGTGTTCATTGCGAAGCTCGGTTAGGGTATTTCAATTGGTCGGGAATCCAATGCAGCTGCGGAAGCTGGATCACACCGGCGTTCCAACTCCATAGGAGCCGCGTTGACGTCAGTTGTGCCTGAAAAATCCTTGTGAATTACAAGGACAAGATGGATGGATGGATGGATATATCAAAGATATATATATATATATACTCTTAGATGTTAGAACACTACATAGCAAGTGAAGTAAAAGTGTGTTATTGTTCTGATACTTTTGTCTTGTCTCATTCATCCTTTGTTTTATAACTGAGTAATGAAGAATTGGGTATTATTACTCTTTTCTTTTTATTACATATAAATTAAAATAAATAATATATAATCACAATCTTATTAATGAAAATTATACCAAACAAATTATTTCAGTATATTGATAAGAGTTATAATCTATGTATACAGTCAATCCCCTCCGAACTACATGATTTTTAGTCTATTTAACCCTGAAATATATTTATATTTTATAATATATATATATATACTAACCTATGGATGGATATATCAAAGATATATACCCTTAGATGTTAGAACACTACATAGCAAGTGATGTCAAAGAGTAACATTGTTGTGATACTTTTGTCTTGTCTCATTCATCCTTTGTTTTATAACTGAGTAACGAAGAAAGAAATGTTTCACGGGAACATATATTTTTTCTCTAATTTTTAATTTTTTTTATAGAGTATATTTGATATTTTCTCCGTTTGGTGACTTAAATAAATGAAAAAGAATTTGGGTATGATTAATCTTTTCTTTTGATTACATATAAATTAAAATAAATAATATATAATCACAATCTCATTTACGGAAATTACACCAAACAAATTTTTTCAGTATATGGATAAGAGTTATAATCCATATATATTTGATATTATAATCATCATATATTTCTTAATGTAATGCAAGTTGATAAAGATATTATCATCATATGTGAAATATATAATATATGTAATTATTAAATATATAATATATGTTAGTTTAGTGTATAAAAATATCAATAGAATATTTTTTTGGTATATACCTTTATACAAAATTAAAATGTACTGTATATTTTTAAAGCCGAACACTACAAGAAATACACAGATTAGGGACTGAAGAATCAGTCCCTAATCCGTCTGGAAAGGCAGTTAGGGACTGATTCGGGACTGGCAAGCGCCGTCCGCAAACGAGCGTCGGCAATCAGCTCCAGTCCGCAAACCGTCCGCAATTGCGGACTGAAAAAATAGTAGGAAAACCGTCGGGAAATTCCGGACGAATGGCGCCATCGGGAAATTTCCCGACTGGACATTGCCGTCGGCAAATTTCCGGACGGTAAGTTACCGTCGGGAAATTTCCCCACGGCGATGTTAAGTCGGGGACCTCTT
>CM071871.1:39283778-39308599 GCA_036759665.1 Gynandropsis gynandra | reverse complement strand
GGACTGCACAGTCAGCAGTCCGCAATTTCCCTACCGCCACGATTCCAGTCCCTAATCCGTCCCGAATTCCGGACGACTTAGGGACTGACCTACAGTCCCCAAATTTAGGGACGGATTTGGGACTGTTTTCTTAATCCGTCTGTAATTAGTCCCTAATCCGTCCCTAAATTTAGGGACGGATACTTCAGTCCGCAAATGCAGTCCCGAAATCCGAATTTTCTTGTAGTGGAACCGTAATGATTTATATAGATTTCGAGTGGAGCTAATACCAGATTTAATTCTGACAATTTAATACTATAAAATAAATGTGGAAATAGATGGAACTCAATACCACTTTTAGAATTAAATTCTACTTTTTAGTTCGGGGAATAGACGTTTTAAAAATATTTCATAAAAAAATTAATAGATTTTTAAAATAAAATAAATATTGATAACTTAGAGGAATATGATTATGGTGATAATTTATAGATTAATAGAAAGAGTGGATACGTTTAAGAAACAAGATTAATAAAAAATATGCATTTATTCTCAAAACTATGTGCTGTGATTTTTTTTTTAATATGTTGAAGGAAAAAAATAGAAAAAAAATGTATTCATATACAATTTTAACACTTTATTTTGTATTTTTATTATATACTTTCCCTAGAAAACAAATAAATATGTAAATTTTAGAAATAGAGTGATGATGTCCATAAATTAGCCCAAATTCAAGGCTCATACTTGAAGCCCAATAAAGGAGAGTAAAATTGACAGTACATCTCAGAGAAAATTGAAATCGGACGGTTAGGATTTAGTCACCGAACATTTGAATTCAAACACTAACGTTACTAATCCGGAATCAGTGAGTGTGATCGTCTCTTGATTTGTTTCCTTTTCCAGATTTCTGCCGAAAATTTCGCATTCGTTTGTTTTTTCTGTGTGATAATTTCAGGAAGCAAACGAGTAGTGGTTTATGATGACGAGCTTGAGAACTGAATTGCATGACTTTAATTTGGCTTCAAGAAGAGCCGAGGAATCGAGTTCGTGACCCTTATGAATTTCTTTTTTTGTGTATTTTTTGGATTTTTTTTCCTGTTTGATTCCTGAGACAGTGTAAAAGAAGCTCAAATGCTTTGATTTTGATCCGTTGTGGTTAATTGCGTCTGTTGATTTTGCAGCGACAAGGAGATTTCAAGCCGTGGAATGGCTTCATTCTATAGTGGGTCCATTTGGAATCTCGAGTCAACCATCAGAGAAGGAGTTCATTTCTTGCTTGAGAAATGGTCTTATTCTATGTAATGCAATTAACAAGATTCACCCTGGAGCTGTTTCCAAGGTGAAGTTATTTCCTTCCTTCTTTTGAACCCTCAATCCGACATAGAACAGTTTGTTGTTTTTATGTCTTTGTCTGAATGTTCTTGAGATAGTAAAATCCAATTGAATTTCAAAGGTTGTGGAGAATTATTCATCTTTGCTATCGTTTAGCCGGGATTACCAGCCTCCTGCAGCTTATCAATACTTTGAAAACGTTCGAAATTTTCTTGTGGCTTTGGAACACTTGAACTTGCCAGCATTTGAAGCTTCTGATTTAGAAAAAGGTAAAAGATTGGATAATTTTTTGTAGATTAACTCTAGAACATTCAATTATAAGCATTTTTGTTTCGATTATATGCTACTGTGTATTGAATTCGATATGTAATGTCACAGGATGATCTGGAGACTGGATCAGTAGCCAAGGTTGTGGAATGCATTTTAGACCTTAAGGCTTATCACGAGGGTAAGTTAACAAGCACTGGAAATGGGTCTTATAAGCACATCAAATCTCCAACAGCTCAGTATTCTTCCACTAAGATTTCGCAACAAAGCGCTTCAAACTCGTCTAGGCGTTAGGACATTTCTTCAGTTCATGACAGAAAGGAATTCACAGACAGTGAAAGCAATAAACTTAAAGGTCTGATCGACATTTCTTATCCCTGATTTCTGTCTTTTGTACATAATAGTGGGATCATATTTTTATGTAAAAATAATAGTAACTTCAGTTAGATATTGATTAAAATAGCCTTTAAGGCTGTATAAGTTCCATCAAAGCTTCAACATGAGGTGACATTCTAGTTATTTTATGTGGAATGTGAAATTTAACTCTCCGCTTACGGGTTCTTTTCCTTCTCTTTGTTTCTGTGAATGGATACTCGTAGATGTTATAGTGAAGTTGCTCGTTGATGAGATAGCTGAATCCAAGGAAAACATTGATGAGAATCTTACTTTGCTTGCTACTGGTAGCAAGGTAAGTTAAAAGATTCAGCTGCATTTTTCTCCTTGTGAATGTTTTGTTTTTTATAACTTGACAGTAATGAACTTTGTTCCTACGGATTGCAGAATTCTAGAGAATCTTTCAAGAAAATCATCACAAGTTCCTTGACTTACAAGCTAAAGAAAGAGCTCCCAGAGGTGAGTTGAGAACTTGACTCTTAAGGAGTTGCTGTGTGGAGTTTGATGACTTGCACAAATTTTATAAATGAAATTGTTGATTTTCCACATTAAATTCAAACTTTATGCAGTTTAGAGAACATAAAATGTATGTATGTGCCTTGGGAAATCGTTTGAATGTTAGACAGATAGGCATAAAACTAATGAAATATGTGCCGATGTTGATACACAGCTTCATCATGTCATCAAGGACTTTTTCAAAGAAGGTAACCACACACCATCAGATATAAAATCTATGGCCCTGGGGGAATTACCTGTTCATGAAGAATGCCAGGTATTGTTTGAACTACACGAAGAATTGCATCATCTTTTGTACGTCTGTGTTTTATGTGTTTACGCATGACTTTAATTATTTATTTTCCTCCTTTTCTGTTTGTAAAGTACTTGAGTGTTAATGGAGTGGTTCTGTAAACTATTTGAGAAATGTACTCCTGCTATTGTTACTCAGTGCTGCAGAAGTTGCCCACGAAAGGGCAATTGCAACAAGCGTTTACTGACAACACAAGAAAAGGAACTCACGGTAGGTTTGCTCTTGAGCTGTTCTTCTTATGTTCCTTAGGTTTGTGATGATTCAGTCTCTCTTTATCGACTTCAATGCTTACTTTGTTGTGTTAGAATAACTTCTTATCCAAGTCTCTGGGCCTTTTTTTCTTTTTCAGGATCTCAAGTCTTTGTTTTCAGAAACTAAGCAAGACTTTAAGAGCTTTCAGCTCCATTTTCAAAGAGACTTGAAAAATCTAGGTCAGTTTTGCTTTCTGGGTTTTCCATTTTCTATTAAATAATGCTTACTTTTGTGCAGCATATGGTTCTTGTTCTTGTATTAATTTCTTTTTCTGCCTTATGATTCTTACGCCCAGGCAATCAGGTGCAAGAGATGTCAGCAGAAGCTCTTGGATACCAAAAAGTGATGGAAGAGAACCGAAAATTATATAACATGGTGCAAGATTTAAAAGGTGAAAACAGAGTTGTAAAGAGGCAGTTAATTTTGATTTTATCCGTCTGATTGTGCCTTGAAGCCATTCAACAAACTTGCAGGAAGTATAAGAGTTTACTGCAGAGTTAGACCAATTTTCAATGGTGATTGGAAAGGAGTCGTAGATTTTATAGGCAAAGATGGATCCCTAGCAGTTTTAGATCTATCAAAACCGCAGAAAGATGCAAGAAAAATGTTTCGTTTCAATCACGTGTTTGGTCCATCAGCAACTCAAGGTAAATTTGCAACTACAGTAAAGGCCGTAAGCTTATGTTTCAATGTATTTCCTTCGGTATAATATCAATGGAGCCATCTAATTTCTTCTGCGCAGATGATGTATTCAAAGAGACACAACCATTGGTTAGATCAGTGATGGATGGTTACAATGTGCGCATCTTCGCATATGGCCAAACAGGATCAGGGAAAACATACACTATGGTAAGAAATTTACACAGCTTGAATAACGTCTTTCATGTGCACTTACAATTGGTTAAATACTTCTTTCAACTCCAGCTCTGATTTTTACTTTTCACTTGGAAGCTATGTATCACATAACATATCTATCTTGCTGCAGAGTGGCCCACCTGGAAGATCAGCTACAGAAATGGGTATTAACTATCTGGCTCTCAGTGATCTCTTTCTGATAAGTGATAATAGGAGAGACATTATGACGTATGAGATTTATGTCCAAATGGTTGAGATATACAATGAACAAGTGCGAGACCTTCTCGCAGAAGATTCATCATCCACTAAATATCCTTTCATGGCTGTTAACTGGTCGATTCTAATAAGATTATCATTCGAGAAAGCTATACGAAATTTCTGTTGAAGTATTTACATCACAAGGGTCTATAGTTTCTTCTTGACTATGAGCACATTAGAAATTAGAAGTTGCTCCAAGGAGGATGGCCTAAGTCTTCCTGATGCAACAATGCATTCTGTGAAATCTACTATGGACGTCATTAGGCTGATGAAGGCTGGTGAGGTTAATCGTGCTGTCAGCTTCACATCCATGAACAATAGAAGTAGTCGTTCCCACAGGTATTAAAACATAGTTAAGTACTACACATTTGGAATTAGGATATATTGCTTTATAACCGCATAAATTGTGTATTTGCAGTATCCTTACAGTGCATGTACGTGGCAAAGATACATCGGGAGGTACTCTCCGGAGTTGTTTACATCTGGTGGACCTTGCTGGGAGTGAGAGAGTGAACAAATCAGAAGTTACAGGAGAAAGATTAAAGGAGGCACAATATATCAACAAGTCTCTTGCTTGTTTAGGAGATGTGATCTCAGCTTTGGCTCAAAAGAACTCTCACATACCATACCGAAACAGCAAGCTGACTCTTTTACTTCAAGACTCATTAGGTATTGATATTCTATCCAATATCCATCTCTCTTTATCACTTCCTTTTTAGATACATAAGTGAGAAGGACTTCCTTCTTATAACCGTAACATCCCTATCTCATTTCCAATGAGATTAGGAATGTCTACCGTCATATTATAGAAGAAAGATAGATTAACAACATAATAATATCTGGAATGTCGACCATCATCACTTGCCATCCATGGGGAGTTTAGTATGAATGAAAATGACTTTCCATACACAATAAGGCAAGAGAGTACCTAGTCAGTCCAAAATCCATATTTGGCCAAGTCCCCATGACTCTAGACATATCATAACCTATAAGTTTCTGACCACTGCCACGGGCTCCCAGCTCTTGTGTCAGGACTCTAGAGTCACCACAACTTTAGTTATGATATTCAATGGGTTTTTGGCCACCACCGCGAGCTCTCCAGTTTGAGTTTTGTAATTTGAGAGCCTATGGCTATGGAATCACGAACCCAAACAAACATTCTAATATTATCACTGATACAACCCTTGGAAACTCGGGTCACATAGTAACGTAAACTCATCACCTAATCCATTTCAACTCACACAAGAAAACACAAGTCTACCTGACTCTCACGCCCTATCAAATCCATCACTAGTTGATATGCACAGGTTAACCCTCACGACTATTCTCAACACACCCTTTGGTGCCCTCAGTATCCTCAGAAAGTGCTCAGTGTGCACTTCACATGAGCCACTTCGGGAAAACTTCCCGACGATAGAAAATGTGTTTTCGAGTTTTATACTCCTTAGTCTTATTAACTGTTTTTTTTTTTATCACACTAACCCCGCTTGTATACTCCTTCATCGGATTTCTAACTTGTTCTTTCTCGACTTTTTTGTTATATCCTATAATTTTGTTTATAAGGTTCTTATACCTCTTAGATTTATTCGTACAATTCTTCGTTTAAGACTTCAATTATCACGGATTGATAACAAAAACTACAAACAAAAAATATGGTCTCACATTAATACCGATCATTGGATTTTATCATTTCTTAGGTTCTTTATTGTGAAACTTTCTTGAAACATACACGCACAGAAACTAGAATTAATATAATGGAGAAATGAAATGACGGATCGTGGTGGCGGTTGTGAATGAACAACAGATGGATCTCTCCCTTCTCTCTGAGGCGTTTTTTTTTAATTTACTCCTTAAGTTCAGGATGCTTACAATGTCTTTTGTTTTTGTTATTTGATTTTATGTGAATCATAAGCATTGAAGAACTTTCTGCATATTTGTTTTAGGTGGGCGTGCTAAAACATTGATGTTTGCCCATTTGAGTCCTGAGGACGATTCTTTCGGCGAAACAATCAGTACTTTGAAGTTCGCACAAAGAGTTTCAACCATTGAACTTGGAGCTGCTTGTGCGCAGAAGGAGAGTAGAGAGGTTGTTCAACTCAAAGAACAGGTAAACATTATCGTTCTTATTAGCGGATGATTACAAAATCAAAAGTTTGGTTCTCGTTGATGTTAATTTTTGAGCCAAGAAATATCATTTTGTTTAATGTTTGATAGATAATTTGGCATCCCTTTTTCAGATTCATAACCTTAAGAAGGCATTAGCTACCAAGGAAGAGTATAACACTTGTTACAGAACAAAGGGGGTAAAATCTCCTTCTGACAAACCTATGGCAACGATGGAAAGAACTCCTCCACGTCTCAGAAGATTAAGCACAGAAAACTGTAGCACCATGAACACCGCGAAAGGGTACATAGAGGAGAGTAAAGGTCCAATGGCAGTGCCCAACCGTTCAAAAAGACTGAGTTTGGAAGGACCAAAGTCCTCTTGGAAAGAAAATCTGCCTGTGAAGCAGCAGATTACTGATGCAGAAGAAGTGCCAAAATGTTATGGATATGTTAGTAATGGAGTTCCCGCTGATGAGGTGAGGGTTTAAGGGTCCTCAAAGTCCCGTTGGCTCTTACGAAAATCGAGCAGTGAAGGTAGATGGAAGAACAAGCATTCCTCGACTTCAGTTACCGCAGACACCTGATCAAAGAGTTTCACGGAACGAGATACAAATTGTAATGCAAAGCGAGCTGATATTTTCGCCAGAGTCTCGGACAAATGGAAAAGGATCTCATGTACGAAAGTCCCTAAGGACTATTGGAAAGCTGATTAGTGGTTCAGAGAAGAGGTATGAGGAAAACTTTGTGTTAAAAAAAAGTTATATATTTTTCAATATTCATGATGTTTAAAGTTACATTGGTTTATAATTTCACTCTTCAATCTTATGATACCACAGAAGAGAGAATAGTGGAGTGGAATCACAGTCGCACATAAGAGTTGTAAATAATTCCATTGATGCAAGGACATTGAGGTGGCAGTCACTTACAGGCGTAATGCCATCACGCAGATCTTCTCTCGGGGGAAAAGCGATCCAGAACGGTAAGCATATGCCATAAGTTCATGAGCGTTACTTTTAATCAGAACTAAAACCTTCTCTCTTTTGCTTTATTAGGTTTAAATGATGCAAGAAATGCCAAGACACCTCCTCCCATGCATCCATCTTCCAAATTAGGAAAGAAATGGGTCTAGATTAACTAGGAAAAACACGTTTTTGCTTTGGCTCGAAGCTTACTTTTCCATCAAAGCCACTTGAATTCTGATTCATTCAAGTAAATAAGATCTCTTTAATTTAAATGGATGTACAACAGTTAGGTATTCTGGTTAATAAAAGCGTCATATTTCCAAACTCTTCATATCCATTTCTTACGGATTTGTAGATTTTCCTTCTTATTGTAGGAAGGCCAGAGAGTAGAGCAGCATCTGAGCTTGAGACTTTGGATAACTCATTACTTCACAATTTTATGAACATTTTTACAAAGAATTTCGTATTTTGTGCAGATTATACAACATTAACTTGCAGAAACCAGTTCAGGTCAACTCAAAGACTTTGCATAAGCATCAAGTAACACCTTCTTGAATCTTCGTAGTTCTAAATTCACTTGTTGGTTGTCTAGGTATACTGTTTTCGTGAATTGCCATCCTTTCTTAGTGATGCTGTTAGGATCTTGAAGAACTGGATCATCTGGATCATATCTCTGGTACAGTGAGCTTTCTCTAGGAAGAATCTTATAACCAATGTACTCTAAACCGAGCTTCTTTGCAGGGTCTCCATAATATGTCTCTGCTGCCCAATCTGTTCCCAATGGGATTATCTGAACAAAGACACTTCCAGGTCTCATGAACAGAAAATGGGTCATGGCAGCTCCATGAACTCCGACCAAGACATTGCTTGAGTTAAGCGCCTTATAAATCTTTGCCAATTCCGTCGACTTATCAGGCCTCAAGACTTCAACTTGAAACCCGATTCGCTTAGCCATTTTTACCAACATATCCTCATTTGTTATCCCCCGAGAACCATTCCTTGACAATATCGCCATCTTCGGCCTCTGTAAGCTTCCTTTAGCAATCTTTCTTCTCTTTGCTGCTTTTGCACTAAAACGAAGCTCCTTCTGACTGACCAATCTGTTGATTCGAGGTACGTAAGCTTGATCTAGAAGTTTCCGAAAATCTAAGATGGTTTTGTGATCATTCATTACAGAAGGATCTATTGTCAGCTCATCATGGATTCTAAGGCCAATGATGGCTTCCTTAAAACAGTGAGTTCTCTTATCCTTACCATAATCAACAAGTGGATAATCAGTAAGCTGAGAAAGAACATCTCCATACTTCATCTCCCACCATTTATGATATTCATCAATCACAAAGATTACCCTTTTGGCAAAATGTTGAGATGTTATATACAAAGGAATAATCCCATCGTTGAATTCGTGATAGACATTGCCAGTGTATCCTCCTGTGGAGAATACAACAGCAGGAACATCATGAAGAACATCACAGGTATGACCATTACTAAGCATTGAATCCCTTTGCTCTAGGTTTAGCTCTTTAATGGTTACCATTATACTTGTTTCCCATTTTCTGGTATACGGTTTGATCTGAAGTTTCTTGTTGGTTAAACCATCTGAAGTGTCTTGTGAATTGTAGAGGAAGATTGAGGAAGAAGGTGAATGTGTTCTAATATCTCCTTTCATCAAACATATGTCTGTACGGTATCCACTTCTGTCACACCATATACCCTCTGTATCTATATTCAAAAGAAAAGCAAATTTATTTCATAATAATAAGCTGTCAAAATATGATCATGGCCTAACTAATCACAAAATACAGTGTCAAATATGAGTTTAGACTTGACTAATCCCAAAAACTAGTTTAAGAATTTAGGGTTTTCCAATACGATATACATGAGTTCAGAATTCATGTCCTAACCGACATGGACAATTTATCATTATATAAGCTTTTACATATATATTCATTATGATACCAATCTTTTCTGTAAGATTCTTTTGTTTCAATGAGTTATTATGTTGCATACTATAATATATATTTATATATGTGTGACTACGTTTTGTTTTCCCAAGAAAATCTTGGTAAAATACATCAAATAGGATTAGTCTAAATCAATCCTAAACTTAGTTTAGGAATTTAGGATTATCTAATTTTCTCTTAAAAAAATCTTAATGAAACATTTTAAATAGGTGTTTTCCTAAATCAACCTTAAAATTGGGTTAAAAATTTTCTAATTATACAATATATATATAACCTAATGAATTATATCTCGATTGATATAGGGTGGCAACAATATAGAAAGATTTCTAAAGTTTTTAGTTTAGATTTTGATTTTAATTAGATTCTAATCTATTTAACAACATGATTCATTTTGATTTGAATAATATAATATTATTATCTCTATAGTAATTATCCTTATCAATTACGATAAAGATAATTACTTTGGTTATATATCTATATATAAAATTTATTGAACATATTTTCTTAGATTAATTTTGGTGATGTAGGGGCGAATCCTTTGATTATGCTGAAGTACTAACCATTGGATAGTGTCATACGCTTGGGGACATCAAAGCTTTGACTCTCGTCAATAGAAGAAGCTGTAAAAGCCCACAAAACAAAGAAGAAGTAACATAAGATAAAGTCCTACTTCTGAGAATTTGGAGTTACGTGTAGTCCAAGGTAGAGAAGGTAAAAGCATACCGAGTGGAGAGAGAGCAGAGGGAGAGGATAAAGAGAGGAGAGGTGGCGTGAAGAGGAAGCAACAAGAGAGAAGAGAGAAGAGCAGAAGAGAGATAAGCTTTGGTTTCGATCTCTTCATGTAAATCTTAAAGACGAGTACGTAAGGAGGAAACACTCGCCCTACTTCTTGATCTTTCATTTGTTCTCCTTTCTTCATATTATGCAATAATACTCTTTGCTGCCTTGCCATTTACTTGAACCCCACGCAATCAATATATATGAACTGATGCTTCTTCACAACACAGAGAAATATATATATAGAGAGAGAGAGAGTGACTAGGAAGAGACTGTTTCAGGGTCTGAGCTTCTTCTTTGCAAACTGAGATTTATATGATATATATAGAGAGAGAAAGAGAAGGGAGAGAGAGAGATAATAAAGTAATTACTCTTTCTTCACCAACAGAGAATAGAGGAGAGACTGTTTATGGGTATTTGTAAGCTCTTTCTTGGAAAACAGATGAAGTATATATATATATATCGAGAGAGAGAGAGAGAGAGAGAGAGAGAGAGAATTGGAGGGAGAGAGAGAGGTTCAACAATGGTGGTGATGTAGATTCAACTTTGTATGGCTTTGTAAGTATTTTTCTTGATTCGGCAATTTGAGAAGAGCCGTGTGGGAGAGAACAAAGAAAGGGACTCTCCCAAACCATCATTTGGAGCTTCATCACTAAATAATATCTTTAAATAAATATCTCTTTGTCATTTGTGAAATTATATATTCTTTAATTAATAAATATATGTATATATTTTTATTTCTCATATATGAAATTATTAAAATTATTGACATATTTACTCTTGTTTCCAATCGGATTTTGGAATGAAATAATCATTTATAGTGATTTTTTGTATTATTAAATCCACAAAACAATAGCTCGAATTTTTGTAAGACTAAGAATTATTATACAACCGCCATAGTATTTAAGAATTTAATATAGATATGAATCATATTATATATATATATATATTACATCATTCAAATCATTAACAATTTGGAAAATGCCACGTCAAATGACGACTTTATCAATATTCAGACTAATCATAAACCAATTACGGTCAAACCCATACAAATTCCACGTGTTCCAGCAAAGAAATTAACAATATATATGGGAAATAATGATTACACAATTCTAATTTATAAGTTTAAAAATCTTACCATAACTTTTCTTTAATAACAACAAAATTTATAGATATTAAATCTAATGCATCTTTATTTATCAAAGTAAGAAAATTAGATTATTATTTTTTACATTTATAACAATTGGAATTTAAATGAAAGAATTACTTTTGCATCTTTTTCTATTATGGATAGGGCTATCCCGGAATAATTTACCATAAATATAAAATACAATTATTATTATTATTATTATTATTATTGATAATTTAAGTGACGATTATATTTTTTATAGACATATATATATATGTATATACGTGGGCAAGAAGCAATCGATGATGGAAGGATTTTGTAACTCAAATAAATTGATCACTTTCAATACAACTCATTGTTTTGAGAATTACACACACACAAAGACTCATTATTTGAGAAATTTATGAACATACATAAACATCTAAATGATTCATGAAAATTATATATTCAGGAATTATTTATTTATTTATTTTAGCATAAAGAATAATATCAACGTGATGATTTTGCAATGTAATTACGTAAAGGAGGTTGTGGAAAATCGTGAGGGAGCCTTTATTGGGAATTGTGAAATTAACATTTTTATTTACTAAACCATCGACCAATTAAATGGAAAACTCAGCCAAACCCATCAAAATCGTGTCCTTTTTTTTCTATTATTATTAGTTTACAATTAAATTCATTTTGTACAAAACAATATATATATATATATATATATATTTCATTCTACAGTTCCATAACTAGTGAATCTTAAGTAAAATCCATTTCTTTTATTGAAATTTATCCAACTATATATAAACCAAAGTTCTACTTATAAAAACCAGAAAATATAATATTAAAATATGTAACTAGTTGTAAAAAGATCCAAAGATGGTTATATATAATATTTTCTGAAAGTTTATGTAGCATAATTCAACCATCATTTTTACCTTTCATGCAAATACTATGTATGTATTTTTTTTACCGATGTATATATATACATATATATATTATTTCATTTTTTTATAAATTTGAAGTTTGGTAACAAATAACACTGGAAATAAATTTAAATTATACCAAAGGAAGAGAAAAGATTCTCGTAGGAAATTGACCAAAATAATTGATAGCGTTAGAGAAAAAAAAATAGTGTTCATATGCAATTGCTTACTGTCACTTTTGTTCTCTCATACGCAATATGAATTTTCCTACTTATTTTAAATTCGATTTATTATATACTTCATATGATCCATATATTAATGGTTGGTAACAATAATACCATATATATAATTTTATGTTTTTTGTCTTTATTATATTTTTCACAAAATCATTATCTATCCATCCACATAATAAATACATTAGCTGCTCAACTCGATATATCAACCGGATACAAAATTATGGGTACCATACAAATATTTATTTTAACGATTCTAATTAATGAGATTTAATTAACACGAACGTTAAATGTATTATGTTTCTACTTACATAAATTTAATTATGACTAAGCTATATATATAGGGTGTATACAAATAATTTCCATGGACACTCTGATTTCAAAGTGCGTTCAAAGTGAATTATTGTAATAAAATAAAATATAAATATGAAGCTAACTAATTATTTATATGAATAAGGTTTTATTCAATAATGACTTGCTATGTAATTATATATTTTTTTGTAAATTATAGTATTAATATTTTTGTATTGAAAACTATAATACTAAAACAAGGACCACAAAATTATTGTGCTTTATTTTAAATTTTTTTACTTGTTTAGTATATATATATATATATATGTGTGTGTGTGTTTTTGAAAAAATAATGATTATAAAAGACAAATAAGCGGACCATAATTACTAGCTGATGTATAATAAAATAACAAAGTCGTATTGGCTCGTCACATGTACGTACTCTACAAATATTTCGACGTCATAATTGACAGCCAATAGTGTAATAAGATATTTTTCCAAAATATAATTATAAATATGTCAAAATTATATAATTGAAAATAGATAAAAAATGTATTTTGAATGAAATTGGATATATAATAACATTATAGTTTAAACTGTCATGTCAATTTTCTATATTCTTCAATATTAATTTATGTATTTGTTATTCTTATTTTCCCATGCATGGAAGTGCGATCAAAATTTGGAGCAATTTAAATGCGATGTCCTAACGGTTTGAAGTTCGATCTTTAGAAATTACTCAAATCAAACCTAAATTTATTCAAATAACTTTCAATAATAAATGTGTATACATATATATGTCATGAGAGAGAAAGAGAGCATATATATATATATATATATAATGGCATATTGTTTGATAGAAACATTGGGAGAGTTGCATCAACGTAACACATTTCATCTTCTTATCAGAGCTAATGAAGTGTTACAAGAAATTATTTCCATATTTGGTAATTTCCATTATTATTATTATTTATTTTTTTTCCTCATTTTTTTAATTATGAAACAATAATGTAAACTTCTTATTTGTTTACAATTTTACCTTTCTACTATTTTTGTCTTATTGTTGTAGAAAACTCAGAACATAATTTATTGCAAGAAAAAAAAACATAAATAATATCATTTTCTAGAAATAGAAGATAAAAAATGTAAATATACAGTTTAAGTTCAAATTCGGTTCTGGATAACATAATATACTCTCTTTTACGCTCAAGAACATTCACATAATATAAAATGATATTACAACATACTCTCTTTGACATCACAACCCAACATTCACATATTAAAATCTGGATGAATCAATTATCAACATTCACATATTAAAATCTGGAATGTGGATATCACAACCATGTCAAATATGAAAATGGATCTTAATTAATTAAAAAACTAATTCAAAAATTTAAAATTATTCAGTACCATACATAAGAGTCAATCGTTCATATTTCTTAGGGGTGGGCGTTTCGGGTTATCCGGACCGATCCGGACCGACCCAACCCGAAAAACCCAACCTGCGAGATAAACGGATTCTATCTAAAATTCATATGGGTTCTGAATTCTAGAACCCGAACGGGTTCGGGTCGGTCCGGGTTGGGTTCGGGAGAATCCGAGGAACCCGAGGAACTCGAAAACAAAAAAAAAAACCCTAAGTTTCCCTCCCTCTTCTTCTTCAAGAACAAGAACGAATGAATTGAATTAGATGGTATAAAATCTCATGGTTTAGTGGGAGCTTTCCCTCAATAACAAGGTCGAGGTAACTCCTGATCTCCCTGAGACGTGCGTCCAGCCCTTTCAAAGCAGTAAGTTTTGCAGTAACCTGGCCGAAAAACCCGAAGAACCCGAAGAACCCGGATGAACCCGAACGAACCCGAATACAATTCGGGGTTTTTTGGGTTCAATATTTCAAAACCCAAACAACCCGAACCCAACCCGAAACCCGAGGAACCTGTCCCGAAAATCAAATGGATTTTTATGGGTTCAATTTTTAAAAACCCGAGGAACCCGAACCCAACCCGAACCCGAGGAACCCGTCCCGAAACCCGAAACGCCCACCCCTAATATTTTTAACTGATGTGAGATAACACATCATAACAATATCAAATGGATTATGGGTTCAATTTTTAAAAACCCGAGGAACCCGAACCCAACCCGAACCCGAGAAACCCGTCCCGAAACCCGAAACGCCCACCCCTAATATTTTTAACTGATGTGAGATAACACATCATAACAATTATCTTCTACAATACACCTTCTCGGCTAAGGGTTTGATTGGTGGAACACATCGTAGGGCTGGGCACGGGTCGGGTACCCAGATTTTTGAGAGTACCCGAACCCGGACGGGTAGGCATATTCCTACCTGAACCCGAACCGGAGGGACTCGGGTATATTTTGAATTAGTTGTAATATCATATATGATAAATATATCAAATGAACCAAATAAAATATCGAAAATATGAAAACATTAATTCAAACATAATGTTATAAATTATTATTGTACTAAATAAAAAATACCATTCTCGAATAAAAAGTATAAAATACCATTATACTAAATTCAACCGCTCGTAACTTTACTAAATTGTTGTTTTATTTTGTTATATCAATTATTACAAAAAGAAAACTACAATATAATAGTATACTATGTTTAAAAAATATATTATGTTTTATTAAATACAATATTATATATGATATACAAAAAAAAGAAAATATTTTATTTTTGTACATGATTTTTTTTCAGCTTGCGAGCCAGCTCATCTAAGCTCGGACTCGTTTTGGGCTCAGCTCGTCAGCTCGTTTTTTAAACGAGCTAGAAAATACCCAGCTCGGCTCGTTTAAATATGGTCCGAGCTAGAGCTGGCTCGTGAGCCGGTAGCTCATTTTACACCCATAGAGGAGGGTGACGAGAGCACAGTGAGGAGGCGAGCGAAGAGAGCATAGTGAGGAGGGAGACGAGAGCACAACCGGCGGTGAGGAGTGAGGAAGGAGACGAGAGCACAGTGAGGAGGGAGAAGGAGACGAGCACGATGAAGAGTGAGGAGGGAGAGGGAGACGGTGAGGAGTGAGGAGGGAGAGAGAGCACAGGGAGACGAGAGGGAGGCGTAAAGGAAGAAAAAAAATTAGGAGAAAAAAAAATACATGAAAACTTTAGGTTAAATGGGATAAATGTAATTAATTTAATATATATGGCTAATTATATATATCTATGTATATATATTCGGGTACCCGCGGGTACCCGTTTCAGTTATTTTGTAACCCGAACCCGAACCCGAACCCGAACCCCCGAACCCGAACCCGAACCCGAACCCGCGGGTTCGAGTAATTTTGCGCGGGTTCAGGACGGGTTTCGGGTCAGGACGGGTTTTCCGGGTAATTTGCCCAGCCCTAACACATCGTTTGCGCTTGCGCTTGGCGGTGTTTATGTCAACGATTGGCGGCGTTTTGTTTTATTTTGTCTGAATGGTGGAATCGTTGCGTTTGCGGACGACTGCGACTAGAAGCGAATGGTAGAAAACTGTTGTGATTGCGTTTTGAAAAATTATCAAAATAGACAATTATTAAGAAAAAAATTTATTTTACGATTAATATAAATTATAATAGAAAGGGAGAAAAGATAATGGAAAGACACGAGGGTATTTTGATAATTTTATTCAAACGCACCAAAACGCAAACGTAACGCAACATAATTTCGGATTTTTAAAATCTACGTTTCAGTGCATTTTCGGGCGAGTGCGACTCCACCGGTCGGTTTTAATATTGCCTGGAGTCATTAGAAAACGCAATCGCCACGTTTGCATTTGGTTGCGACTCCACCAGTCAGGGCCTAAATATCTTTTTACATGCATGGCATCCCAAACAAACAAAACTAGTCCAATTCCGTTGGATTTTCTAACCCTAGGGTTTATAAAAGTTGAAGCTTGCGAATCAAGAAATGAGATTTTGCTCTACGTGAATGAATTCTCATTTCGTGGTAGTGTGCCTCATTACATGGTGTGTAAGCTGACTACAAGGCAATATTTGTACATTCCGAAGCCGAAAACTCATTATAGTTCTAATCGTTTGGGTTTAATGGTGATTAGGTAGAACCTTTTACAGTATAAGATCAAGATCGGCAGGCTTTCTCTCTCCTTTGCCATTGAAAACAAGAAAAATGTTGTTAGAGAAGTATTCTCTTATATGCAAGGTCTTTGATTCTCATTCAAGGGCATGGAAAAGATTATAAGATTGGAATTTCCGCTTATGAATATTGTAACTCTTTACCAGTTTTGTTTTTGAATTCATTACATTGGTTAACGTCGTATAATAATGTTCTTTCCGTTTAATTTCAACTTAGAGAATTGGTCACTCTTTTCACTCCTAAAAGTGTTAACGGATGGTGATGAACCCTAGTTGGTAAGCTACAAAGGAAAACTCATAGCTATAAGGGAGAATATCAAAAATACTCTCGTAGGGCTGTCTTGTTTCACGTGTACGCTCGAAAACCTAATGAAAAAATTGGAGAAAAGACAAATTTGCTCTTATTTTTTGTTTGTGAAAACACATACGGGTTGAAATTTTTGAAGTTGCCCCCAACTTCAAAGTTAAAAAAATAAAAGTAGTGAGAAGCGATTTAAAAGTTGAGAGCGATTTTCGAGCGATTCCGAGTGATTCCGAGCATTTTCAGGCGTTTTCAGGCGATTCCAGACGATTTCGAGGGGTTTTCGATCGATTTTGGACGATTTCGAGCGATTTCAAATGTTTTCGGACGATTTCGAGCGATTTCGAGCGTTTTTGGACTTTTTCGAGCGATTTTGGGTCTCACGGAATCACATAGACATAGGTCAGAGGGTCGCATGGGTAACAGGGTCTCGTGGATCTTACAAAATCGCATAGGTCATAGGGTCGTATGAATCTCATAGGGTCGCATGGTCTTAAGGATAATTTGAGAGTTTCAATATTATATGGATAAAATTGAAGTTGTATTTTTTAGGAAAGGGTACACTTGAAATTGAAGGGGATTTTTGAAGTTGTATTTTTTTATTATAATAAATTTTCTTTAAAATCATATTTTCTTAATAAATAAATATGCTTTCTCTAATATTATTTTTTATATGATTTTATATTCTTAATTTTGTTTTAACATCAATATTGTTATTCTATAAAGAGAAAATTTTGCATTCCATAGATAATACATCCATGTCCTAAAGATATATAATTTACTCGATACATTCTTTACAACATCCCAATCCGATTTATAATGGGCCTTAACAATTTATTTGGGCTGATCTTTACGAGCCCATTAAAGGCCCATCATATATAAATATATTTCTCCATTATTCGCTCTTTCCTCCAATTCTTCGAACCACCGTTTGGCCGTCGAAGGAGGAGAAATAGGAGGAAACCGGAGATTCTTCACTGTAAAAAGAATGGCTAACGTGAAGGAATCGGACTCAACCCTCGGGTATTTGACCCGGATGTGAAGTTTACCAGGCGACTTAGAACAAAACGCCGGCGCTGGTGCAGATCACCGCCGATCAGATTATCCGGAAAGAGGTTAATTTCAACCTGATAATGTCATTCCATGGGATATGTTTCGTAATCTTCAAATTAACTGGAAATCGGTGTCCGATCCGATTAGGGAATTAGGTTTTTTGAGGTTTTGCAGGGAGTTGCGATGGGCGATGCGTACTGTTCGGATTGTAAGAGGCAAACGGAGGTGGTGTTCGATCACTCCGCTGGAGACACCGTGTGCTCGGAGTGTGGTCTCGTGCTTGAATCTCACTCTATCGACGAGACTTCGGAGTGGAGAACCTTCGCGAACGAGTCTGGCGACAACGATCCAGTTCGTGTAGGTGGACCGACCAACCCTCTCCTCGCCGACGGCGGTCTCACCACTGTCATCTCCAAGCCCAATGGCTCCTCTGGAGACTTTCTTTCGTCTTCCCTTGGCCGCTGGCAGAACCGTGGCTCCAACCCTGATCGCGGTCTCATTGTCGCGTTCAAGACCATCGCTACCATGGCCGACAGGTATTGCCTGATGAATATTTAACGTTTTTGGGAGCTTGGATTGTAGTTAAGGATCTGGTTTTGCTTTAGGGAAATTCGTCTGGAGCTGAATTCAGTTTATATGCGTTAAAGACTAAGATTTTTAGGGGTTTTTGTTTTAAATCTGATATTGGACGCATAAATGATAAATCTAGGCTTGTTCTAGTGGGAAATTTTGAGAATTAGGGTTTCTCGAAGCTAAGTTTGACCCTGATCTTAATAATTGGTATGAATTAGTGTGTTTCACGGGAAACTAGAAAAACTTTTAGCTAACAAGCCTTCCGCTTTCTTAAGAAAGTTCAAAACTTGATTATTTTCCCCATGATCTTCAGTCTCATGTCTCAAGCACTTGTAGGAAGAAATGTTCTTAGAAATGCCTGTTGTACCAAATTCACTAATATGAAGTGTCTTTTCGTTCTATCATTTGACATGAATGTCCCATATGGTTACTCATTGTGAAATTTGTCTGAGCATGTCTACCGAGATATGATTACGAGTGCTTCACCGAGGTAGTACTGATCTGATGAACCTTGTGTTCCAGGTTGGGCCTTGTCGCGACCATCAAGGTATGCTGCTTACATAGTAATCTTACGATTTGGCAACTTTCTGTAGACAACGAACCTGGTAGGAACTGCTAGAACTGACTGAGTTTTATTAATCGAAAACAAGAAGAAAAGGTGTAAGCCTTTGATTCTCGTGTGCGCTCCTACACACGTCCCTTTACACCAGAATGATGCTTACCACTGTATAAAAATGAATGAAATCCCCCCTATCCAGCTATATAGATCCAGTCTCCTGAGAAACAACATTCTCAAGAGCTGAATAATAAAATGTAACTAACAATCCGACTAACAAACTAGAATTGAAAACTGTAAAATACAAATTGACTCAATACAAGTAAACTACATGTTTTCTCCTCTTGAAACCGCATGATGTTCTCTCTCTTGTCTCAAACTACATCCTTCTTTTGCGCTTCCTTTTCTTTCTCATCTCTTGCTTTGTGCTTCTTCTTCCTCATATAAACCGAATAAGGCTTATCAATACCACCCCCTTTAACTCGCAGCTTGTCTGCAAGCTGAAACTGCGGGAATTAATCTGCCACCTTCCTAGCTATCATCCAAGTGGAGTCATGGTCCAGAGTGTTTTTCCATTTAATCAGAACTTCCAAATACCCTTCAGCTTGTACCTATCCCCGCATATCTCTTTTGGTTCCAAGCCAATTTCTAGCTCTCCCGACAAGTCTTTTGGAATAGGTTGCACCGAGGTGTTACTGCCCAACGCCTTCTTCAATTGCGAGACGTGAAATACTGGGTGAATTTTGCTGTCCACTGGCAGTTCCAGTTTGTAAGCCACTAGACCAATTCTAGACAATACCCGAAATGGTCCAAAATAGCGAGTAGACAATTTCTGGAATGGCCTTCGTGCTACGCTCTTTTGCCTATATGGACGGAGTTTGAGATAAACCAAGTCTCCCTCAACGAGTTGTACATCTCTCTTTGATGCGTCTGCAATTGCCTTCATTCTTTGCTGGGCCCGTTGAAGTTGATGTTTAATTTGTTCTAACATCGCATCCCTTTCTATAAGCAATTTCTCCAACTCGAAGTTTGTAGTAGATCCCTTCTCAAATTGGATTAGTTGAGGTGGCTCTCGGCCATAAACCACCTTGAATGGGGTTGCTTGAAGTGATGTATGGAACGATGTGTTGAACTAAAACTTTGCTCAATGTAGATAATATTAATATTCCCATCTTCTGGGTGAGTTCCGGCAAAACATCGTAGATAGGTTTCGAGACAACGATTGACAACTTCCGTCTGTCCATCTGATTGTGGGTGGAATGCAGTGCTGAATCGAAGCTTTGTTCCTGACAACTTGAACATCTCATGCCAAAATCCACTTAAGAAGATTTTGTCTTTGTCGGATACAATGGATTTGGGAAATCCATGAAGTCGTACAATCTCTTTAGTGAATAACCTGGCCATTTCTTCAGCTGAAAAGGGATGTTTAAGCCGAATGAAATGTTTGTACTTACTGAGTCGGTCTACTACAACCAAGGTAAGCCGAAGACCTCGGAAGACCTTCGATGAAGTCTTTGGAGATGTCTACCCAGATCTGTTGTGGAATTTCCAATGGCTGAAGTAACCTTGCGGGAGACAATGTGGAATATTTCTGGGTCTGGCACACTAGACAAAGAGCAACATACTACTGAATTTGTCTTCTCATTCCTTTCCAATAAAACAATCCTTTGGATGCGCTTCAAAGTCTTCAAAACCCCTGAGTGTCCTCCTCCCTGTCCATCATGTAACTCCATGAAGATGAGGGATATATTTCGAGTATTTTGGAATCATTATTCGGCTCTTATACATCATGCGACCATTACATATATGATAATGGAGATGTTCCCTTTGATTATTACGGAGATCCTTCGAAATCTACCCAATCTCTGAATGTAATATTATCTCGTCCTGTAAATCCTGAAATTGCAATACCTATGGCACATATAAGTCACACAGTTTGCGGGATAATCCGTCGGCTATTTTATTTTCTCGGCTTATATACGATGTCGAAATTGAACCCAAGAATCTTTGTCAACCATCTCTGATACTCGGTGTTAATTTCCTTTTGCTCGAGCACGAATTTCAAGCTCTTTTGGCCCGTGCCCACTTGAAATTTTCGACCCAACAGGTAGTGTCGTCATTTCTATTTTACGAATACAATCACCATCAATTTGCGCTCGTAAATCGGTTTGAATTGCTCTCGGGTTGTTAATCCTCGACTGAAGTATGCAATTGGTCTCTTCTTTTGCAGTAAGACTGCTCCTAAAACTTTTCCTGACGCATCAGTCTCCACAACAAAGATGCCCTCGAAGTCTAGCAGAATTAAAACTGGAGTTGTAATCATGGCCTTCTTCAATTCTCGGAAAGCCTGTTCCGCCTCTGCACTCCAGTGGAATGCGTCTTTCTTCAGTAGCTCGGTAAGGGGTTTGGCTATAATACCAGTGTCTTACAAATATCATGTAACAACCCGTTAAACCCCAAGAACTCACGCAACTCCTTCACAGTTCTCGGGGTCTCCCAGGTTCGCATTGCTTCTGATTTCTTCGGATCCGTGAATACCCTTCTCTGGATATCAATTGGCCCAAATATTTTACTGTGGTTGTACCGAAACTGCTTTTCTATTTGTTGGCGTACAACTTGTGTTGCCTTAGATATTGAAGAACAAGGAACTCATAATGTCCATCGTGTGTGCGAAACACAGTTTTCGCTACATCCTCCTTCATGAGTATTTGATGATATCCAGCCCGTAAATCAAGCTTCGAAAACCACTCAGACCCATGAAGTTCGTCAAGCAGTTGATCTATCATCGGTATGGGAAATTTCGGACCTAATAATACTGGATTGGAAAACGGGCTTTGACTCGGCTGTATTATCCCCACAGCCATCATTTTTTTTACCAACCTTTCAATCTCTTCTTTGTGATGTGGGAAATATCAAGTTATACAAATGCCTAATATCCACTTACCGCAAGTATACGAATCGGTATAATACAAGGGTCGAACTCTGGGGACTGATGCAATCTAAGCTAAGAATACGACTAAACTAAGACGGTTTGAATAGATGGTGGTGTGAGATGAACTTCTAAGACACTAAATGTAATGATGACAGCGATGAGGTGACGTGAAAAACTTGATAATTAAGAACACTATGGACTATGGGTTTCGGGTTACCAGGATACAACTAACAAAGGATCATAAACCTATCGAACTATCTTGACAACGGGGAATTCATGCTCGTAAATAATGAATGATTCTGCCGAACCTGAACCTCCTAACCATAATTACGTGTAATCCTACCTTCCCGCAACGATTAACTCGTGATTACGGTAGCGTTAAGCGCACAATCCTAATCCCTAAGTCGATTAACCGACCGGTCAGATTCTCATTAATCAAACTTAATCTACAATCAATTGTTCCGGATTCATAATTTAACCTTACAACTAAACACAAATTCCTAGATTACTAAGCGGGCAGCACTAGTATAAAACATTTACGATGTTGATTGCAAAACCGAATTTTAAGAAAACTTCGATAAGTCTAAGCATTAACGAATAAATTTAAGCATCCATTACAAATCCGAAAATCCTAACCCATAGCTAGAGGCTTAGTCTCTCATGGAATCTACTGTAAAAAAGAGAAATGAACCCTAGACATGATAAATAGTAAGAAATACGATTCTTCGATCTTCCATATCTTGATACCGAAGTCCTTCTCTTCTTCTCCAGCTTCTCCCGAGTTTCTCCTTGTGTTCTTCAGTCCCTCTCCTAGCCTGTACGTCCTCCCGCTACCCTAGATCGCCCCCTCTCTCTCTATTCAAGTTTGAATTCAAAAACCGAAGTTGTTGAGAAAAAAGGGGAAGCCCGTGCGGGTACAAGCTCTACCCGCGCGGGGCAAGTGATCAGCAGCCCGAGCAGGCTCTTGTTCAGCCCGAGCCGTGCTTCATTTTCTGGTCCTTGCAGTCCAATATGCAGCCCGAGCGGGCTCTTTACACAACCCGAGCGGGCTCTTGTTCTTCAGCGGAATCTATGTGTGCTGATCAGCTCCTCGACCCGTGCAAACTTTGCTGGAGTTTGGCAGCCGAGCGGGCTGTGTTTACTTGCTATTTCCGCTCCTTTCGCTCGATGCTCTGGTGATCCGTTTGCTTTCGTGGCCGTGCACATATCGCCTCTGCTCACTTTGTCACGTTTTGGGGTGGATTTGCCGTAATCTTTCGTGTTTGCTTCAAGTCTTCGTTTCCTACACAAAACATGAAATAGTAGATAAAGTCATCGAATATGCTCAATAACTCGGTAAAATCCAAGGATTCTAATCAAAACTAAACCTAGGAATCATGAAAATATTATGACGGATTACATTTTATCAGGTATCGACAGGGCCTAACATTGATTGGTCCAGCCCCTTCTTGTAATAGAATCCGATGTTCATGTCTCCTTGACGACAGTAACCCTTTTGGATCAACAAACATATTTGCATATTGTCCCAATATGTGTGTAATCTCCATTGGTTCATTATGCCTCGAAATTGATGTATGGGTTATATTAAGCAATTCGACCTAATATCCTTGAATGTCCGCCGTTGTTGTTTTGATCAAACTTTTGAATGATATTAATGAGTTGTTGAGAGTGGGATCTCCCTTTAATAAAATTTTCACTCCCAAGAGATGGTAAGACATCTCAAGCCTAGTAAAATCCATCTGTATTTGGCCTAGGGTCTGCAGCCATTGCACTCCTAAAATGAGATCAGCACTCCCTAGCTGTAACGACAAACAATCATAGACAATAATCGAATCTTGGATCGAAACTGTAACTCCCTTGCATATGCCCATTGTATTCACCGTTAGCCCTGTACCTAATGATACTCCGTAACGTTTGGTGTATTCCGGAACGAGTCTAAGGCGTTCTACCGATGTCTCGGCAATGAAGTTATGAGTTGCATCGGTATCCACCATCACAACAATTTCCTGGCTCCTATTTTCCCTCGCAATTTCAATGTAGTCGGGGTCGACAACCCGGCTACAGAATTGAGAGATAATTCCGCCAATTCGGTAGCTTTTTCTGGAAGATCTCCCAATTCCTCTTTCCATTCATCCTCAGCCTCGTGAAATTCTTCCTCAGTGGTCACCAATATGACCTGTAATTCCCTTTGTTTGCACTTGTGATTGTAAGAGTATCGTTCATCACATCTGAAACAAAGCCCCTTCCTCCTCTCATCAGCTTCTGCCCCTGATAACCGACGGAAATTACTTCGCCGATTATTTCCATGGTTGTCTGAATAATTGTCGCGGTTTTTCGGTGGTGCAGTAAGCAATTTAGGTCCCGTGTTATTCGCCGCAATCTGTCTTGAAGCCATATTCGTCCCTGATAATTGTTTTCCAAGCCTCTCACCACCGAGACCTGACTGTGACGCGCGACGAAACCAGTTCAGTCGAATCCAACTCACAATCTTCTAAACGAAGTGCTGTATCGATTCCATCCTGTAATCCTTTTGGATTGAGCACTCGCACCATTTTCTTCAAACACGGCTTCAATTCGCTCATGAATGCACTGACCAACACACTGTCTGGCAAACTATTAATTTGAGAAACAAGATCTTCGAATTCCATCAGATAATCGTAAACCGAAGCCGATTGTTCCAACACAAACAGTCTATCACAAGGTGGAAAGCCTTTGATTCTCTAGTGCGCTCCTACACACGTCCCTTTACACCAGAATGATGTTTATCACTGCATAAAAATGAATG
>CM071871.1:39257359-39283455 GCA_036759665.1 Gynandropsis gynandra | reverse complement strand
GTTTAGAAACGTTTTTCTGGTTGTTTAGCTGGATTGTTCCTATTTGAAAGCTTTGTATCTTGCTTATTTCCTCTTGTGAAGGATCGAGCCAATGAGATATATAAAAGGGTGGAGGATCAAAAGTCTAGCAGAGGAAGAAATCAGGATGCTCTTTTGGCTGCCTGTCTATATATCGCTTGTCGACAAGAGGACAAGCCACGAACTGTGAAGGGTACACTTTATGAATCTTCTTATATCTATAAAATATTCTTAACATGCCTCATTCGCTTTGGCCGATGACGTTCTTCCCGACCTTTTTAATTTTGAGTAGAAATCTGTTCTGTTGCCAATGGAGCCACAAAGAAAGAGATCGGAAGGGCAAAAGAATACATAGTCAAAACGTTGGGGTTGGAAACGGGTCAATCAGTGGAAATGGGGACAATACATGCCGGGGACTTTATGGTGAGTTCTGAATTGACCCGAAAGGAGTTGTTTACCCCAGATGATGATTCTGCTCGTCATTTCTCCTTAGCTTGTTTTGCTGATTGACTGAAGTTGGGACTAAATTCCAGAGACGTTTTTGTTCCAACCTCGGCATGAGCAACCAAACCGTGAAAGCGGCTCAGGAATCAGTGCAGAAATCAGAAGAGTTTGATATAAGGTTAAGTTATAACCGTTCTCGCTTCTGTCTCTTACAAAGGATCGACGTGTTATATCTTATCTATTCATCCCTCCACAGGAGGAGCCCTATATCAATTGCGGCCGCTGTCATTTACATTATCACTCAGCTTTCCGATGATAAGAAGCCTCTTCGAGGTTAGTTTCCGACTCTCTTCGACATATTTCATTAAAAATAGGTATTCATATAGGGCGGAATCTCGGGTGCAGATATATCAGTGGCAACGGGTGTTGCTGAAGGGACTATACGAAATTCGTATAAGGATTTGTACCCTCACCTTCCCAAAATAATTCCAGCCTGGTATGCCAAAGAAGATGATCTCAAGAACCTGCAGAGTCCATAGTTCTTTCTTTTTCTTTTGTTTGTTTTTACCTTTCAAAATTTGACCTTTACAATCTCCACCCTGAGAAAATAGTTAAAAACTATCCCTTTTTCCCCATAATTCTTTTTATCTATAACCATATTAATGAATCCATCTACCATTATAGACAAAACATTTCTCTACTGCACGCTTGCTTATTGTTTACACCTTTGCAACAGAATTGTATACGAGAGACTCATTCGTCTTCATTACCTTTCACAAGTAGATTAGTGTAAAGGTAAATGAAGTCAATGAATTGAAACGTTCAACATACCATGGAGTGTATGTAGGATCTCCGCCTTAGTAGCGTGTAAATTGTGAACGTTTAATTTAAAATAACTCTTTTTTCTCTTAAGTTTCGGTGAAGATTTCGGCTAACTGAATCGGATTATAATGAACAAGACATACAAAATCCATAATCCATCGTAACTCTTAGACATTTTTAAACTTTTAAAATAGTTATATATTCAATCGTTCGAATCAAAGTTGATGTATTTCAGTTGTGCAACTCTCATGCACTTCAAAATGTTAAAAATAGTTATATATTTAGTCGTTTGAATCATCAACGATGTATTTAGTCGTAAGTCATCAAGACGCTAAATCAACGTACAATGGGGGATCATGTTTATATACTCAGATTTGTGGTCATTAATAATAATAATTAGTCAACTATAGATCATCTTATAGTTTGAATGAATTTGGTTTAGACATGGTTTTGTCGCGTTTGTGGTTGATTTTGGTACGGTCAATCGAATATATATACAATATATCATCATCTGTCTCCCTAATATAATTTTTTTTTTGTGATAGATGAATTCCACTTTATAATTATAAATTATTAAAAGTCTGCACCTCACACGGATTCCCTAACTAGTTACTATATAAAACATATGATGTTTTACTGTATCTTCAGGTTTCCACCTCAACAAACATTCTTCCTTCAATTTATTTTTTTTCTAATATTTTAACATACGTTAATTTGTTTTCCTTTTAATGTCCACGTTTCACGGGGTTCATTCTCAAATAATCTTAACGAGGTTGAATATTTTTTTCTCATATAGTTTTAATTAAATTTTAATTACAACTGACTTCCATTTTATGATAATAATATAAATCCCAAAATTTCATTCATTTCTTTTAAATTTTTTTACGAGTTCATTGGTCGATAATAAAATATTTTGATTGGGTCATATATTACTATTATTATTTATTAATATTTTTATACATTATACATATTTAGATACAGGTTGTACATATATTATTATTATTATTATTATTATTATTATTATTATTATTATTATTATTATTATAATTATTATTATTTTCGTCTTTGTTGTTGTTGTTGTTATAATTGATATAAATAATTTATGTTGTATAATAAGGTGTATTAAGTTATATAAAAATGTTTTTATTATTATTATTATTTTATTATTATTATTTAGGTAATACCAAATTTTGGTTGCATATATGTTATACCAAATTTTATTTGCATCCACGTTAAACAAAATTTGTTTGTACACACGTTCCACCAACAATTTATACCAAATATTGTTTGTATCCACGTTGTACTAATTTTGTTTGTACACACGTTGTACTAAATTTTGTTTGTATTCTTGTTGTACCAAATTTTGTTTGCACACACATTGGACCAAATTTTGTTGTACACACATTGTACCAAATCCGCCCGCGATCAGAGACGACTCAAGGATTATTTTTCGGTCCGCAAATTTACGGACGTATTTATTTTTCCGTCTTTAATTCGTACCTAATTCGTCCCGAAATTTAGGGACAACACTTTCAGTCCCGAAATTCCGTCCGCAAATAAGGATTTTCTTGTAGTATGAGGTACGTGTATTTGGACAAATCTTTGATGATAAGAAACTGGTCAAGAAGTTGCTTAGATGTTTGCCAAAAAAATTTCATGTTCAGAAATTTGTTATGAATATGTCATTAAATATTGATACCATAAGTTTTAAAAAGATTGTTGGGATTCTAGCTGCTTATGAATTAGAGCTTCAACTTGAACAAGGCAACACTACGAAAGAGGAGAGTGAAATTTCTGTATAGTTTTTTTTTTAAAAAACAAGCTCAACAATAAACACCAGGGCGTCTGGAACTCGTTCGCTGAGAGGAGATGCAATGATAATGTACAACAATGAACAGTAAGGGTAGCAGATCTTGTATTCACATATATGGAGAAAGAGAGTTGTTCCACGCAAAAGGGAAAAATACACGACCGACCACACCTCCTGCAATATCTGTAGAATCTTTTCCCATCCCAGAACCACAAAAGGGAAGTTCCAGTTCTTCATCTGAGAAAAGTGTTCGGCAAAATGAGTCAGAAACTATGTCGGATCATCAACATCCATCTGTGCCCTGAGATTTCTCACCACGGGAAGGTACCTCTAAAATGTCTCCTTCAAAAGCCTATTCTAAGAAATTTTACTTGGAAATAGGTTTGTCTAGGTATGAGATCCTGAAGGAATGAGAGATTCTGAGTGAGAGATGGCTAAATATCAATTAGTTCAAACATTTGCCTTTATGGAAGATACTAGTTGAACGGAATCTGACCAATACAATGACAAATATTGTCCCTATGTATAAGGAATTAATTTACGAGTTCTATGCAAATTTGAACTCTGATATTGATAACTTAGGGTCAGAAATGTCTAGACGAATATATTTAAAGGGAAATGTGGTGAGGTTCAATATTGAGGTTATAAACAATTTATTTGGTACACCAAACGTGGAGACCTCAAAAGCCAAAGAACTGCAAATTGATCTAGATATGGACATGGTCAGGAAGGAGCTAACGGATGTAGAACTGACAACCTGGCCAGGACAAATCCTAAATTCAAAGTTGAATTGGGAATACGCTTTGCTGAACAAAATCTGTCGAACGAATTGGATTCCTAACAAGAAGACTGATGGAATTCGACATGATACTGTCGTCCTCCTCTACTGTGTGAAGAAGAACATCCCTCTGAACCTCGGGAAAAGTGATTCTAGATCAGATCATAGAGCTTCGATCGTAAAATACAAGAAAGTTCATTTTGCCATTTTTATGTCTAATTCAGAACATCTTGATTCAGCAATTTCCAGACATTATTGGTAAAGAGGAAATACAAGAGAAGATTCCTCCTTGGATTATCTTTGAAAAACGGTATGTTGCTAAGATGTTGGCCTCGGAAGAGACAAGAAATGTAGGGAATGATGTTTCGCAGAACATCGTTAATTTGGAAAAGAGGTTGGCTGTTGTTGTCACGGAAATTCAAATTATCCAAAAAGAGTTGAAGACCATGTCGAAGTTGAACAAGAGTAAATTAGTGCGGTTATAAAATTCATTAATTTTTTCTATTTCTAAGTCTAATTTACATTTTTGAATCTCTCCAAGCGAAATTGATTTGTGTTCCTATTTTGAACTGATTTTTAAGTACACTTGCTATGATTTGTTAATCTGAACTTGTTTCTTTTAAGTGTACTTAAATGCTTGAACTTGTGTGTATGATCTTTATTGCATTAATATGATGTTTGAATTCTATGTAGTTTTCTAATGTCTGTGTTTATGTGATAAGAATTCAAAAGAGGAGATTAATAATGTAATATTTTAGGGACACGTGAAATTTTTTGAAAATCAGATTGTTGAGCAATTTAAGGAGAATAAAGATTTAAAGTGAAAAATGAGAGAAGAAAAGGAAGTCAAGCTGGAAACGCAAAAAGGGCGAGCAAGTAAGGCTGGATAACAAGAGGGTGTACCTGGTCACATGAGAAGATTGGATGTGCTAACATGCTATAAAAAGTAGTTGACGCATCTAGGTTCATGTATCTAGGAAGTACGACAAACAAGTGAAATTAGACCACTAAGTTGTGCAAGTGTACTTAGAACGATACTTTGAGAAGTTGAGAGAAACAATTAGTGTTTATTTACATCTAACTCAGGCGGAGTTATCCGCGGAAGTCTTAAGCGCACTATAATGAAATACAAATGTACTTAAAATATTGATTCGTAAATAAAACTGGTATTGTTTCATATATTTGGTTTTCTTAATTCTTATTATTGATTAACGTTGTAGTTCAAGTGTTTTCAATATTTTGTTCATTTGTTCATACTGTATATGCCTCAACTCGATCTACATTATGTGTGTTAACCTCACATTTTTATTTTTTATGATTTCTTCATTGTAATTGTTTAGATTTGAGAAACGAATTTGAATTTAGATATTTAAGAAAGAAAAAGCAAGTTATTGGTTTACTTGCAATGAATCAAATATGTTTGCTTTTGTTTTATTAATATAGGGATGAACGTTAATGATAGTTTATGCAATGCTAGTCTCCTTATGTGATTATCTACCTATTTCTTGGTTTTGTTTTCCAGTTTAAGTTGCAATTTCATGATTTTTTTCATAATAATAATATATTGACATATATAGGGGTGGACAAATACCAAATATCAACAAATATTCGACTATTCATATTTGATTCGTGGAATATTCGATTTTACTATTTGTATTCGTATTCATATAATTGTAAATAATTTAATATACTATTTTTATTTGTATTTGTCGAATATCTAATTTCTTATATTTATATTTATATTTATTTTTTCGTATATTTATATTTTCAGATCGATTACGATACGAATACAAATCAGATACGAATATTTGGAATATTTTAACCAACAATATTTTAGCCAACCCTGTTGACATATATCAAACCTTCAAAAATGAGTTTATATTATATGATAAAGTAAGTAATTTTAAAACTAAGGCTATTTTACCGAACCAGAAGATAAATAATTAATGAATCTAAGGACACGTGTACACTGGATATTACCCTGTCTCGTTAACTCATGTTTCTTTCCTCTCCAATCACCATTTCATTTCTGGAGAAGAAAAAGGGGAAAAAACTGCAAAGAGCGGAGAGGAGGAAGACGAGGCCACGACGGAGAAGAAGTTAGTGGCATTCTACGTAATTAACTGGAAATCGGCGTCTGATCCGGTTTGGTAATTTAGGGTTTTTGAAGCAGTTGCGATGGGTGATGCGTACTGTTCGGATTGTAAGAGGCAAACGGAGGTGGTGTTCGATCACTCCGCTGGCGACACCGTGTGCTCCGAGTGTGGGCTCGTGCTTGAATCTCACTCGATCGACGAGACTTCGGAGTGGAGAACCTTCGCGAACGAGTCTGGCGACAACGATCCAGTTCGTGTAGGTGGACCGACCAACCCTCTTCTCGCCGACGGCGGTCTCACCACTGTCATCTCCAAGCCCAATGGCTCCTCTGGAGACTTTCTTTCGTCTTCCCTTGGCCGCTGGCAGAACCGTGGCTCCAACCCTGATCGCGGTCTCATTGTCGCGTTCAAGACCATCGCTACCATGGCCGACAGGTATTGCCTGATGAACATTTAACGTTTTTGGGAGCTTAGATTGTAGTTAAGGATCTGGTTTTGCTTTAGAGCTGAACTCAGTTTATATGCGTTAAAGACTAAGATTTTTAGGGGTTTTTGTTTTAAATCTGATATTGGACGCATAAATGATAAATCTAGGCTTGTTCTATTGGGAACTATTGAGAGTTAGGGTTTCTCAAAGCTAAGTTTTACCCTGATCTTTATCATTGGTATAAATTAGTGTGTTTCATGGGAAACTAGAAAAACTTTTACCTAAAAAGCCTTCAGCTTTCTTAAGAAAATTCAAAACTTGATTATTTTCCCATGAAGTTCAGTAGCACTCGTACGAAGAAATGTTTGTGGAAATGCCTCTTGCACTAAGTTCACTAATGTGAAGTGTCCTTTGGCTCTATCATTCGATATGAAAGTCCCATATGGTTACTCATTGTGAAATTTGTCTGAGCATGCCTACCGAGATATGATTACGAGTGCTTCACCGAGGTGATACTGATCTGATGAACCTTGTGTTCCAGGTTGGGCCTTGTCGCGACCATCAAGGTATGCTGCTTACATAGTAATCTTACGATTTGGCAATTCTCTGTCGACAACGAACGTTGATCTTCCTTCATTTCTTGTGTTAGCAAGTGGTTTTAGGACTCTTACTCAAAAGCGGATGACTAAAGGGAACTTTGGTTTGTCGACAGTGTTCATCATCCTTACACATCTAAACGACTGTAGCATGACGTTGCAAAACTTTTTTCCAGATCCTAATTTCTAGCCAGTTTTATTATGTGTGTAGAAACGTTTTTCTGGTTGTTTAGCTGGATTGTTCCTATTTGAAAGCTTTGTATCTTGCTTATTTCCTCTTGTGAAGGATCGAGCCAATGAGATATATAAAAGGGTGGAGGATCAAAAGTCTAGCAGAGGAAGAAATCAGGATGCTCTTTTGGCTGCCTGTCTATATATCGCTTGTCGACAAGAGGACAAGCCACGAACTGTGAAGGGTACACTTTATGAATCTTCTTATATCTATAAAATATTCTTAACATGCCTCATTCGCTTTGGCCGATGACGTTCTTCCCGACCTTTTTAATTTTGAGTAGAAATCTGTTCTGTTGCCAATGGAGCCACAAAGAAAGAGATCGGAAGGGCAAAAGAATACATAGTCAAAACATTGGGATTGGAAACGGGTCAATCAGTGGAAATGGGGACAATACATGCCGGGGACTTTATGGTGAGTTCTGAATTGACCCGAAAGGAGTTGTTTACCCCAGATGATGATTCTGCTTGTCATTTCCCCTTTCCTTGTTTTGCTGATTGACTGAAGTTGGGATTAAATTCCAGAGACGTTTTTGTTCCAACCTCGGCATGAGCAACCAAACCGTGAAAGCGGCTCAGGAATCAGTGCAGAAATCAGAAGAGTTTGATATAAGGTTAAGTTATAGCCGTTCTCCCTTCTGTCTCTTACAAAGGATCGACGTGTTATATCTTATCTATTCATCCCTCCACAGGAGGAGCCCTATATCAATTGCGGCCGCTGTCATTTACATTATCACTCAGCTTTCTGATGATAAGAAGCCTCTTCGAGGTTAGTTTCCGACTCTCTTCGACATATTTCATTAAAAATAGGTATTCATATAGGGCGAAATCTCGGGTGCAGATATATCAGTGGCAACGGGTGTTGCTGAAGGGACTATAAGAAATTCGTATAAGGATTTGTACCCTCACCTTCCCAAAATAATTCCAGCCTGGTATGCCAAAGAAGATGATCTCAAGAACCTGCAGAGTCCATAGTTCTCTCTTTTCTTATGTTTGTTTTTACCTTTCGGTGAGTTATACTCGAATTTACCACATGTCTCGGATTTCATCAATCGGAACGACTAATTATTCCTACGGGTCAAGAATTGATTTCGGCCTCGCAACGAAACTTTCTTGTAAATTTGAATCATTTACACGAGCTAAAACTTCTGAATTCAAATTCTCTGTTTTTTTCACAAATGTAGGATTGATTCAACTGGTTGTCCATCGTATCTCGATGTGTATAATGCCGTTTCTTGAATTGATGAGATGGTATTTCTGATTGATCCTACCGTTATCAACCACATCGTCGAGGTTTATCTCTACGTGACCTAGCGCTTCCTACACAGAAGAAGCAAGAACAGAGTGAAGCCAAGTTCGGTTATTCTTTAGGTTATTTCTCGACCTAAGGGCATAACATTTACCTTCGATCGAAAGCGTAAACCAGTTCCTCTGCTCATGACCTCAACACGTATCCTCTCGTTCAGAGGCGGCTCCTCGAGCGTGAACTGGAATTCCTCGTTCCATCTCGGGTCTCGGCTTTTCTTTAACATCTGATACCCGTAATCTTCTCGTTTAAATGTGTGTTTCGAAAGTTCTAAATAATACAGGGTTTAGAAAATAGTCTTCTTACCTTTGTTTTTTTCCTTTCTCCTCTAAAGAGAAGAAGTGCATAAGGATTAGTGTGTTTCTTCTTCCCTTCAATATCTTCAGCTGCTTGGATGATCACTGATAGTAGACCAGCTCGGCCGAGAATATCATCGACGTCTGATAGTTTCTCGCCTTTGCTTTCGTTTCTCTGGTACTCATCAACGTTTTCGTCTCTCATCGTTATACTTTCTGCTCTAAATGGTACATAGCTAAGCTCCAACTCTAGTCTTCCTCTTTGTTTCTTGTCTCGAGGATTGATGACATTCGAGTTCTTGATCAAGTCAAGGTCAAAGCTTTCCTTTTCGCCGGGTTTGATCTTTTGCAAGGGTATCAATTGCATTCCCAATCTGTCATGCCCACCAACCTGTAATGACGAAAAGACCGAAAGAATTTACAAAATGGAACCAATACAAAATGTGAAAGGATGAACACTTAGATCAAACCTTGTCCCAATCAAAGACTTCCAATTGAAGGATTTGGGATTTCGGGTCTTTCACAATGAGTTTAAAGTGTTCGTTCCATTCAGGGTTTAAGTTCCTCTTCTTTATGGTAGTTTTCTTTGCAGGAAGCTTCTCTTCAGTCAAGCTTAATTTGACATATGGATCGGATGTTCCCAACAGATCCTTCTTCAGAAGATTCCGTGCGCGGATGATGTTCACATGTAACAATCCTACAGGCTTCTTCACAGCCACCCTTCATGAACAAAGAGTATATATCAGATCGATGAACGGCTTATTTTATCTCTTTTTTCAGTTTAATTGCTCGGAAAGTCCTTGAAAGACTTACGTTGAAGCATCAAGAATTGGTATTTCAAGCACTTGAGGCCAGTGGTAAAGAGCTGCAATTTGTTTTTTTATGGCTTTCTGAAATAAACCAAGATTGTTAAACAAACAAGATCAAACCTTTTCGAGTAGCTAAAAACGATAATCGAGCTCCTACCGATAAGAGAATTATTGATGTAGCACCTGAACATATCGGTATAGGCCAGGTATTGACATGAGATCTCCACCAAGAACTTTCAATCCAAAATCAACATGAGGCTGCAAACGAATAAGCAAACGCCATTACTTTCCCCACGTCGATCTGTAATTTAGCTACGAAGAAAAGTATATCGATTCATCCTCTATGAGATTTAACTTACCTTTTCCATCAAAGACACGACGACCTTTGCAAAACAAGGAAAAGTTGGTACAAGAGGCTTCAGAGATACACGAGGGGTCGTAAAAATTTGGAGATCTACAAGCTGCACGGCGTAAAAATGGGTGATTCATTCGGTAAAACATTTAGGCTTCGCTCTTTTTTTACGCATCTCGTCCTCAACGATCTATCTTACCTGAATTGTGACTTGTAAAGATAGTAACTTTAACACCAAAACAATGTTGGGATTGCCTGCCCACTTAATTGCAGGTTCAATCACTAATTCCTTCTCATTTGTCTCATACACTTTCACACCTACAAACAAAACTACAAAAAGTCATTTCAAAGGTATAATCTTCGGTATCGAACAATGAATCATTTGAATCACAGTGGACTTGCCATGAACCGTTGGTGGAAGAGATCCAAGACTCAGTTTTTCAAACTCGATTGATTTTATTTGGTACATCCCAATGTAATCAGCAAATATGGGTTTTGTTGAACTTTGGATTACTCCAGAAATAGCCTACAGATGATGTTGAGAAAAAGGAAATACTCTTATCATAGAGCCAAAATGACCATTGATTGATCCAAAATAAGAGAATCAGAATGTGAGAAAACCTTATCGAGGTATGGCCACATGTATGAGAGATATTTGTTGATCCAGTCGACCTTAAAAGCAATGCGAAATAGGACAAATCAAGCAGATCGAGCTTAGAAGTAAAACCAAACAAAGTAATATGCATTACTTACTCTTTCATAATCAGGATTCTTCATCCACATTGGGATGTCTGGTAGAAGATCAAGAAGAGCACTAGGACTAGTCTCCACAAGTGGCCTTGCAGGTGGATACTGTCTCAAAATGGAACAAAGATATCAGAAGAGACAAACGTAAAAGCTAGTTCAAGAGTTTTAGGGTTAACCCAACATGTTATTAACCAACGTGGGACAATAAACAATACAATACATCACAACACTATCCCTGTATACATCGCAATCGGGGGTCCATCATTGGTATATTCAAATTGGGACGAACCAGACTCTAATACCATGTCAAATACAGGTTTGGACCTAACTAATACCAAAAGGTGGCTCAAGTGTTTAGGTTTGTCTAATATGTTATTAACCATCATAGGGCAATACATCACGTGGGACAATACAATACGTTACAACACTACCATGTGTACATCGCAATCGAGGTTCCATCATTGGTCTATTCAAATTGAAACGAATCAGACTCTGGTACCATGTCAAATACTGGCTTGGACCTAACTAATACCAAAAGGTTAGCTCAAGAGTTTAGGGTTGTCCAACACCGTATATACATAATATATATATATATATGAGATCAAGGTCCAAATTATTTAACCGATGTGGGCACAATACATCACAACACAGATACATCGAATGGCTATAGGCTCATACTGAATCCTAATGGGTACCGAATACATGAACAGTTTACCATTTGTCTATAAACACAATACAGTACGCATAGAAGGATTCAGGGGAGAATACAGACTGCCATTAAAGATAGTGATAACTGACACTGACAATCACAGAACAGCTTAAGCAAAAGGATTAGTCTAATCGAAATCCATTAAGAATGAAGTTTCTCTTGTTCAAATTTTCATTCTGTACAGTTAAAATTCCAAGCTCTACGGTAACCCATAAGAAAAAAAAGAAGAAGCAAAATCTCGAATTGAAATCGCTCGTTTTAATTCAAAATAGAAAGACAGACACCCAATGTCGCCATTTTGAAAAACATTGACAGAAACAATCGTTGAAATAATCAACCATTTTACAGATTCATATAGCATTCCATTTACGGTATAGAAAAGCAATCATCGATTTTATCGACCTAATTAAATAAGGGAATCAAATAAACCAAAGAGACGATGAAAAACAAAGAGAACACAGATGGCGAAACAACGAAACGAATGCAAAAATCAATTCGTGAACAACAACATGAACAAAGTGAAGAACGAATCAATGAACAAGATGTGAGTTTTCACTGTTTAGTTAATTACCTCTTCGTGTCTGGGCTTCGAATAGATGAAAAAGAGAAAACCCACGATTAGTCCAATGGGGATTCCGATCGCGAAGCCGAGGATCCCCGCCACAGCCACAGTGGAACCCATTCTCTGGTTTATGCGAGAAACCACGAGAAAACGAGAGAAAACACGGGGAGAAAAATGAGGGAAGAAGAACAGAAAAAAAAACAAAAACAAAGGAAAAAAAAAGAAAAATCAGAAGAAAATCAGAGTCCGAAACGGTAACGAATGCGAGCGTTCTGAATCAACCGCCAAAACGGGCGACAAATTTTTTATCTTTTGTGATTTGTATTTTTTTATATTTATTATTTAATGTATTTTAATGATTCAGAATTTCGACAATTTCACTGCAGATTGTGAAATGTCGTAAATACCCTATAACTTTCTCTGTTTGTGTTCGCTCACCTAATCAACTTGGAATTTTCTGGGGTTTCTTTAGATAAGAATAATATATGGAAATTTTTGAATTAAATATGGAAAATATGAACTGAATTTAATATAGAAATATGAATTATCCAGCTTAGGTAAATATATCAAGCATTATTTAAAGGTCTAGATACAGTTAATATATTCTTGTATGCATAATACGTGTGATCCTTTTAAAAATAAAATATATGAATATGAATGAAAAATATGATAGTTTATGATAGGGCTGAGCAAATAGTGAATACCAATAAATATTCGATTATTCGTACGTATTCGTATTTTTCGAATATTTGATTTTATTATTTGTATTCGTATTTGTAAATACGGGTATTCGTAAATCCGAATATCCGCAAATATTCGGATATTCGTCGGATATCCGTATCCGTAACAAAATAAAAAAAATTAATAACAAAATTCTTATAAAAAAGTTAATAGTTCTCGAAATATCATTCATAAAGAATCTTCAAATTGCACAAATACAAAAACAACATAATATAAATAAAGAAAACACCAATGCATCAATTCTCTCAATCATGTCATGTAGAGTTAACTTTGTGGATGACTCCAATAGCGTCGCCAATTATCTAAAACTTTTATAATTAATATTTTAGTCCTTAAATTTTAAATATAATAACGATTTCTTTACATATTTTATATTTAATCTGAAAATCAATAATAATAATATTTTTTATTTATAATTTGATTCTTAAAATTAATTTTATTATATATATCTATATATTAAATAAATTATCTATTTAGTAGTTACGAATACGAATAATTACGAAAAATTGACTATACTATTTGTATTTGTATTTGTATTTGTATTTTTCGAATATCTAAATCCTGGTATTTGTATTTGTATTTGTTCCTACGGATTTGCTTTTTCGGATCGAATACGGTTCGAATACGAATCGGATACGAATACTTCGGATATTTTTTCCAGCCCTAGTTTATGATATAAAAGTTAATAAATTTAATAAAATATATATAAATAACCAAATAAGTATGGTTTTTGGTCTAATTAATTTTAAAAAATAATTCAATAATTTAGTATTGTTAAATTTTATATATAAAAATCAATTATTCATATTAATCCGATGTAAGACAACACGTTATAACAAATTTTTTCATATTCAAATTCGATTCTAGAGTATAGACATGATAATGGGGGTTCAACATCAACAAATCCAAATCATAACAATTCAGGTTTTGATAACATATTAATTATATAGATTTAGATTTAACTAATCCTAAAAATAGTTCAAAAATTTAGAATTATATAATCCTATATATAGAAATTAATAGTTAATATTATATTCGTTGCTTGACGATAAACTTTAGTATAAAAATAACTAATTTTCATGGGAAATTTTTATCTAATAAAAATATAATATATTGAATGTGAAGAAATTCTAATAATATTAAACTATATTTGAGAGGTGACAAATAAGAAAATTCAAACAATGTGAATGTGAAGAAGAATGCTTATTCTTTTAAAGTTTCAGACTTCTTTTACAAGAAATATATATTTCTTGCCTTAGGAATAACTATTTTTTTCTCATAAATCTTCCTTACGAAATTTTTTTATGCGTATATATACTGAAAAAATCCCTAATTGTATACACCTCACGTGTAATTGTCAATAATTTAATAGAGGATAGGGCACCTTTCTGCCACGGCACAATGTTTTGCTGGTATATATATAATATACATATATATAAAGAATATATATATAATATGATACGAAAACAATACTCTAACATACATATATTTTATAGTACTATATATATGTGTGTACGAACTTGGTTTTCGTGTGTGGAAATACATAAAATATAACTATTAAGAGTGAACTTTCTATAACAAAAAATTATGCGTAGCAAATCAAGATCTTGATACACGACAACTTTGATCTGTCGAGGAGACAATGATCCGTCGGAATATATTCAAAGCTGATATATATATATATATACATATATGCATAATACATTTATATATATATATCATACAAGCCTTTTAGGTATGATATATAGAAATATTATATTACATGGTCCGATTTCGAGCATTTTGTAGAGTATTTATACAAATATAATTCACATTTTAAAATGATTTTTATCGTATATCCATCTGAATATATAGATTTAAACAAAAGTTTTCTATATTCTCGTAAATAGGATATTCAATCATCAAACAAAATATATTAAATTAAATATCATTTTATTTGAGATTAAAATTTAATTAGATATCATTATCTCATCTGCATTCCTTCTTATGAAGATTAGCTAATGTTTTAGGTTAGGATGCAAAATCTTCTTTCTTCAATTTTGAAGGGATGTAAATATTTGGTTACAATTGTATTTTGATTTAGTGTTGATTTCGTATTAAAAAAATATTATATATATAGATCATATCAATCAATCGAAAGGAGACATATAATAATATATATTTAAAAATGAAAAAAGGAAACTGTATTAATCGATATCATTTAGAATCATGCCACGGACGTATTAGAATTTTTTAAACGGATACGGAGCTTTCATTTTCATACCAAAATTCGTAATCGATTAATATAATTTCTTAAAATAATTCACAAATTATGACAGCATGATAAATATGGATGTTAGCGCGACATATTTTTCAATTTTTTTGGTAGAATAATATTTATTATAGATAAAATAAAGTGTCAATAATATCACGTCAAGTGTTGGCATTTTCGATTTCTGACGTTCATTTCTCATACAAAACAAATGATACACTATATATATATATATATATTCCAATTAATTTCAATGCAAGTGATAACAAATTTTATAAATATCGATTAGATATACTTTGTTTAATAAAATTGATATTGTATACTAACAGAAATTATAATATATTCCTATAGTTCTCATATTTGAAATAAAATATATATAAATTTAACAGTGATACATTTTCAAAATCATTACATATTTTCAACATGAATTCATCAAATTGGTTTTATTCATTCTGTGGTATCGTTTATAAATAATTATCTCACAATAAAATAGGTTTTATTTTCGATATAATGGTTACTTCAAATACCAAAAATTGATGAAATCTATATATTAAAAGTGTGAGATTTTGCTGGCTCCTTAGGCGTTCTCGCCTCTCAGCCCTCCACATCACCCACTTCCATTTATTAAACATTCACCTCCTCTCTCTCCCACGATACCTCCACAGTGAATGCTCCCACGATTTTATCTTCCATCATCTCGGTAGTGAAGGTGAAGCGGCATCGGCTAGGAATACCGCGCGACTCTCTCTCTCCCACATCCATTCGGCGTGGGAGAGAATTCGAATTTAGAGAAAGACATTCTTAATCTGGATTTTCCGACGGGGAATATGATGGCGGATAATCTTCAGCATTCTTCGTTGATGTGGTCGTCTTCGTCTCCTTTTGCATCGACTCCGGGACGAGCTTCGGCGAAAATCGAGGGGGAGATTCAGGGCGGTAGATGCATCAATTGTTCTGAAGAGTTGGGAAGCAAAGCGGCTATTGTTGTTTCTTCTACGGCAGATAACGGTGAGGATGAATGTTCAGGTTTGTCTATTCTTACCGCATTTCGTGTGTGTTTCTGTGGGGGTTTTGTTTCCCTGGGTTCTTTAATCTCCGAGTTATTCAAGCGATAGTAAGCGTTGGTAGAAATGATTAAGGTTTAGGGTTGCCAAGAAATTATCTATTATCTGTCTTTTAGCTTGTGAAGAACATAAATGGTGCGGCATCGGCTAGGAATACCGCGCGGCTCTCTCTCTCCCACATCCACTCGGCGCGTGCTTGGCTATTTCCTATTGTGCTGCCGAAACGAACAGGTTCATTTCTTCATCATCAACCTCCATTTATAAAAAAAAAACCTAAATTGGATTTGTTTCACCTTCTCTCCACGATCTCTTCTTCTCTCTCCCACGATAAACCTATATTGGATTCATGATATATGAACATGATAAAGCCGACGCCTGATCCGAAACAGCGGCTGCGTTATTGCCATCGGAAGATACGCCACGAGTGCCGTAACATCGACCGCCAAATTCGAGGTTTATTTCACTCTTCTTACAAATTTTTGTTGATTGCTTTGATCAGATGATTTCGTTTGTTGGTTTTCCTGATTTAGGATTTTTGACGTTCAGGTTTAGGAAAGTTGGGCTTTTGGTGAATCCAGTCGACTGGGTGTTGATTCCGGTAGATTCTATTGTATGGTTTTGTTCAATTTCCATTGTTAGCCAAATTTATGTATCATGTTATTCCCTTGATGATCGTGATTGATGGGTTTTCTTAGGCTTAGGTTATTTAGCAGCGTTTCTGTTCTTCAGATGCTTTTGATTTCATCGTATGATTCTTTAGCTTTGGGGATTATGTTTTCTTATTGACAGATTCCATTTTGAGATATGTTTTTCTCAGCTAAATTTTCTTACAAGTCACAGAAGAAGATCACTCATGGAGCCAGAATGAATGCCCAGAAGATCATTCGTTGAGCCAGAATGAATTGCTAGCAGAAGATAGATGCAATTAATGGATCAAAGTCCATTTGTTTCTCACTTTAAGACCGCTCAGAGAGTGACACACGAAAAGAAAAGGTAGAGTTGTTAGAGATGAAGATGATAACAAAAACAAAATCTTGAGGAATCAGAACGTCAAATTTGCATCACAAAGGAAGAATGTTCTAAGCTGGAAAGACTTATCGAAACAATGAAATCTGACCTCGAAACCACACAAGGGGAAAAAGCTAGGGCTTTGAACAATGAAAAGGTTGTCACAACAGATATTCATAAACTATTAACAGGAAAGTGGGATCTTGAAAACGAGTTGGAAAGTTTTAAGAAGGAAAAGGAGGAGAACAAGAAAGCTACTGAAATCCCTCTGAAATTGACAAAGTTTGTCTATAACTTGGTCGTTGGTTGTTGTTCTTGCTGTCTTAGTGCCAGAGTAAACATAATTTTGCTTTGATACAGATTTCAGATAAATATTCAATCTTTATGTTATTACAGTGGAAGGATGGTTAATCTTCATATTTTTACAGGATCTGATGAAGGTATATATGATTGGGTTGTGGCAAATTATGCACTTGGTACTCTTGGAGGTGATCCTCTTCAAACAACAGGGATTATTGAACTTGGAGGGGCTTCTGCTCAGGTTTTAGTTTCTTTTTCTTTTCATCTTATCAGAGAGTTCTGTGAACGAGGATGAAATCCAACCATGATTTGATAAAAAGATCGATTTTTTATGACGGGTTTTGGATATTTTTACAGGTGTTACTAAGTTGATGGCGTTGCCAGTGTTAGCGGCTGAGACGTTGTGGTTCTCGGTGGCTTCGGTGGTGGCGGATATCTTGCAGCAACATGGGAATCGTCTGTGCCATTTCGATTCAGAGTCTCGCGGAGCTGAAATCACTTGTAATTTACTAGTACCTCTGCCTCTTTCCTTTCTGATGCCCTTTCCGTTATCTAAATCAAGTAATTAGGTATGGAACATGAATAAGAGCAGTTTAAAATTGCTTTGTGTGATCGAGTCTGTGCCCGCGGCTTCGATTTTGTTGTCTTTGGAGACCTAAACGTGGCAGAGAGAGTTATGTTGCAGAAGCACATGATAGATGGTAAAACTGTAAGTTTAATCTACTCTACACTGGTACTAGAATTTCAATCTTACCCTTTGAATCTCTGGTTAATGATCACTGTCATATCCTCTCGCTGTTTCATTTGGAGGTTGCTGCTCTTGTAAGCAAAGTCTCTCTCTTTAGGCATTTATGTTTAGGGTTTATGTTGGTTACAATGGTCATAGTCAAGAAGAGTAACAAATCTCCAGAAAACTGAATAAAGAACATTCTCAGAGAAATCTCTGTAAATTGCTCTGATGTAATACTCTCCTCTTTTTCGCAGTCTCAAATCTCCTCAAGAGACATGGAGAACTGGCAGAACGGCTTTCTAGGTACTGTTTTTCAAATTTTGGTCTATATCTAGATGGTTGCAAAATGACTCTGGATATGGTGATCATTGATCTTAGGGATTCCGATAAGACGATATTTGGTCGATTAAACAAAGAATTTGAAGCTGCACGGGCATCCCAAACTCATTTTCTGTCAGGAAGATGTTAACGGTAAAATTAGCAAGGAGATGAAGAGTGATCAGACATCAAAACCGCTTTCAGGCCAAACAGGCCAACAGCAAGGAGCAGGTTCCATAAGTTACTTCCAGAGACAACATAAGTGCTGTTAAGGAACTTTATGTTGATAATGTCTAACAATAGACTTATAGTAGGCATTACAAGAGCAAAAAAATGCAGATTCAATCAGGTATTAAAATCCCAAACTTGGTATAGAAAAAACACCTGATATTGGTGTAGAGATTTTGAGCTAAAAAAGGGAGACGAACAAGTAAATAGATACATGAAAAAGGTTGTTGAAAAAGAAGTAGCATACCTCAAATACGGATCAGAGGCATTATTTTCATTCTCTAACTGAGATGGTGATTCTGAAGCAGGATTAACGAGACCAATCCAGACAAGCAACTTTATAAAGAGCTTTTCACGAGGACCAACGGGTGAAAGAATCCCCTCATACCTATTGACTACTCTCTGGGCTGCTAGCCATATGGGGAGATCTGAATCCGATAGCAGCTCTCCTCCCAAAAAATTGTCAGAAATTTGCCATTGGTCGAGATATGATTGTTGAAAAAGAGATAACTCCTTAAGCCAGACTTTTGTTCTCTCTGTCCAATCTTGTATCTCTTGGGTTTGAGAAGCTTCACTTAAAGCCTATTCTAAGAGTAGAAGAAAAAGAGAGTTATTCAAGTCAAGGAACTAACTGAGTATTATAGGCGGCGATTATTGTGTGGTTTTTCTGAGTATTATAACTAAGTAGTATTACTCAGTTATAATACTCAGAAAAAGAGAGTTATTCAAGTCAAGGAACTTACTAAGAAAAAGACAATAACTAAGTATTATTGTGTGGTTTTTCTCTTTGTTTTTTTTTTTTGCTTTGGAAAGAAATTCCAAATCATAGTTGAGAAGGTGACCTCTCGAACCTTATGTGGTTTTGCATGTCATGGGTCTGCCTAAAACCTTGTGTGGTTTTGCTCTTTATTTTTTGTGGTTTGGAAAGAAATTTCAAATCACAATTGAGAAGAAGACCTCTCGAATTTTGGTATGGATTCGTTTGTCCTCATGGCTCTTCAAATCGAAGCCTCAGAGGACTTTCAAAGTTGGTCTAATCAAGCATCTAGGTTAGGACTGTTCGAGGTTTTAGATGTTTTGTGTGGTCTTGGTGCAAGATTATCTACTGTACAGGTTTGATAGGATATTGTCTTCTAGGGTTTAGTACCAAACCCCAGATTTAATGGTAAAGATAGCATAAGATTTTGTATGCGACATAGATTGACATCGTCATTTGTGTTTCAGGGTTTATCAGGAACACATGTCCTTGATGAGATAGATTCCATAATTTGATATAGAGATAGATCTCGAACTTCCTTTGCCTGAACAGAACTTATCCAAGGAAACAAATGTGAATGTTGATGGTGTTGATAGTTTGGATGGAATTGATGTTCAGGACGTTGACATAGATCTTCCAACTATAAATGGTAATTTAGATGTGTTATGTGAGTCGAGCACGTGTGGCAGCATTGGTGGTAGTCAAGAGCAGTTTGCGATGTATATATATATAAACTATATTATATATAGTTTTATATAAATATCTATAGATAAATTTGTTTAGATTTATTAATTTGAATTCATGGATTATATATAATATTTTATTCTATTTTTAATAATTATCTATTATTTGTAATATAATATTTAAATTATATTTTCTAAAACGATAAAATTTTATTCTAAATATCGTGTTGTAAAAATTAATATAAGCACCCGCGCATCGCGCGAGATATTACCTAGTGTAATAAATACCGAATAGGAATCTAGATCCAAATGCTTTAAACACTAGAATTTGAGAGAGCGAATAAAACTTTGGGACATATGAAAAATTATATGATTTTTGGATTTTTAAAAAGAAACAAAAACGTTTACTAATGAAAATATACTTTTGGTAAGACTGTTTTATTTACCGAAGGTTAAATCTAGGGGTCGCATTCCGGTAACCCAGACTATCCGGACCGAATTCCCAACTCATGAGATATATGGGTTATATAGAAAATCCATATAGATTCAATATCAAAAACTCATTTGGGTTTGGATCGATTCGTGTTCGGATTCGGGATAATACGAGGAACCCAAACAACCCGAAAAAAACCTCGAAAAAAAACCCCTAACTTGAGTTCCGCTTTGTCTCTCACTCATCCCTTTCGGTTCGGTCGGTGCCTCAATTTCTTCCTCCTCTGTCACCCTCCCGTCCGTTGCCTCCTCCCGTTAGTCGCCTCACTAGTCTGTCTGTCGCCTCACTGGTCGGCTCGTCGCCTCACTGGTCCGTCCGTCGCCTCTTGTCGTCCGTCTTGCCTCACTGGTCCGTCCGTAGCCTCCTCCCGTCCGTCTTGCCTCACTGGTCTGTATGTCGTCTCCTCATGTCCGTCTTGCCTTATTGGTCCATCTGTCGCCTCCTCCTGTCCGTCTTGCCTCACTGGATTTGCAGATTTTTGTGATTTACAGTTTATTAATTACTAAAATTTTTGTGATTTGGTTTATGTCTTAGATGGATTTGCAGATGTCTGTTTTTATCAAACGATGACAATGAAGTTCAATCGAACAAAAGAGTTGTGACATCTCAAAACAGTGATATGCCTTCCAAATAAAAAAACAGTATGTTCAACGGTCTCAGATATGAGGACATTTTTCCAAAGAAGGTGACAAATACAATAAGTGTAATTACTGTAATATAAGATTGAAATGCAGAAGTAGTAAAAATGAGACTAGTAGTATGAAAACATCATCGTAACTACAAAAGCTATAAAAATTTTGTTGAAACGGATAGCCAGAAGGTCTTAACTAGAGCTGATAAAAGTTAAAATTATGGTAATATGCTTGTTGCTCGTGGATTTAGTCAAAGAAGCATGTAGGCAAGCAAAGATTAAAATGATTATTATGGATGAAATTCCACTTTCTATAGTTGAGAATGTTGGGTTTAGACATCTCTGCAATGTCTTGTGTCCTAAGTTTGTTGTCCCCTCGAGAAAAACTATTATGAAAATGTATGTTTCTAAAAAAGTTACTTTGAAAAGTTTGCTTTTGGATTGTAGCACAAGACGGAATTCAATTTATCTTATGTTGAGTGCAATGCTAAAATTTAGAACAACATTTGATAGAATGGCAGATGATGATAAATATTATGATGTTTATTTTCATGAGGAAGATACAGTAAGTGGAAGGAAGGGTTGGACATCCATCAAGTAGTGATTGAGAAAATGCTCGTCGAATGGTAAGATTGTTGAAAACCTTTTATGATTCAACGTTGGCGTTTTCTGCTTCTACAAAAGTGACATCTAGTTGATGTTTAAATAAAATATGCAAGATTAAAATGACTTTGAGGTCGATGGCTAGTAGTGGTGATCCCGTGATGAGTAGTATGACATCTTGTATGAAAAAAAGATAAATTTGATAAATATTGGGATGGTATGGATCAAATTAACAAGATTTTGCTAGTCGCAAAGTAAAATGAATTTTGCAAGTTGTTGTTTTGAAAAGATGTATGAGAATGATGTGGTAAATGTGGTGAGATGAAAGGATTACTCTTGGAATTTATTCGAAAGCTTTATAGAGTTTATAGTGCAAAGTATAAAAAGCAAAATATTTTGGAAAGTGGAAGTTGTAGTGAAAGCCAAGAGAAGGAAGAATATATTGTTGATGAATGTGAGGAGAAAGAAGATAATCCGTAGAGAGAATTTAAGAAATTGGTTGTTGATAAAGGAAAGGGGAAGGATGTTTCAAATGAATTGGATATTTATTTGATGGAAAGCCTTAAAATTCAATCTATTTCTAATTTCAGAGCAAATGGCTAGAGATGTTTTTGCGATTCTGGTTTCAACGGTTGCATCCGAATCACCATTTTGTACCGGTGGACGTATCCTAGACCAATACAGGAGTTCATTGACTCCTAACATGGTTGAAGCTTTGGTTTTGACACAAAATTTGTTGCGATCAACGTTTCAGGTAGATACAACAATTAGTCTTCAACAATTAATGGATGAACCGAATTTATGGACACACTTTCTCAAAGTATGAATTTTTTCTATTTCTTTTTATCATATTATGTTATCTTTAAACTTATTATTTTAATCTTTCTTATGTAGCATATGGACACAAAGGATGGATGATTATGAGATGTGATTTTCTATTCATACAACTTGATTAGGTATTTATTTTCTACACTCTTTATTTACAATGTATGAAATAAATTTTAAATATTTATTTATGTATTCTAATTTAAAAATTGTTTAAATCTCAAGTTGAAGAAGTTTATTTTGGCGTTTTTCGGAGTAGAAGTCTTCTACAAGAATGAATTATGGATTTGTTTTACTTGGTATTTTTTTTGAATTTTTACTTGGTATTGTTTATGGATTTTTTACTTTGTATTTTTTTTTAAATTTTTTGTATGTTAAATTTGGAATTACCCAAAAATTCACAAAGAACCCATAAAACTCGTAGAACTCATTATAAAACTCGAATTATCCGTACCTAAATAATCCAAAAAACCCGAAGAACCTGAAATATCCAAATAACCCAAATACAATTCGAGTTTGTTTTTGGTTCAATGTTTCAAAATCCGAACACCTCAACCCGGACCGAAACCCGAGAAATCTAGATCGAAACTAAATGGGTTCAATTCGGGTTCAATTTTTATAACCCGAGAAACCCGAATCTGAACCGAACCTGAGGAACTCGGACCAAAACCCATTGATACAAAGATGACTTTTACAAGTAATCCATTCAATTAAAGGTATCCATCCATTAGAAACGATACCTTTTATCGTAACTCGTTGATCTCACCCTTTTCAATTCATCATAATGTTACATTCTCTCTCAAATTAAGCTTTTAAGCATTTAGATCCAAATCAATATGGTTACTTATTACATAAGTTCAGTTCTATCGGTTTTTGGTATTTGAGATACCGATATACCAAAAACAAAAACCATTATAACTTGGGAAGCAATTATTTATAATATTGGATATCAGAAAGAGATCAAAACTATCGTAAAGATGTAACATGAATTTGGTGGATTCAACTGAAAAGGTGTATCATCGTTTTGAAAAAGTACATATATTCAAAGTTATATGTATTTTATTTTGAGTGCAAAAATGTAATTAACAGTATACTTATTGTTCATGTTATTATTATATATCGGTTTTATTTAATAAAATATGTTGAATTGATATTGGTGATATTACACAATCAATATGAATCATCTTATAGTTACCAACCATATTGATAAATGCGTGGTTATGGGAAAATTTTGAGAAGTTGAGTGGGGCTGACTATAAATATTTGCATCAAAAGTTAATATTCTATCTTCAAAATTTAGCTTCCTGAAAGAACAAATCATATATTAGCGGAAGGAGATGTCGATGAACAAACGGTAGTTGATATAAATGATTGGAAGCATACATACTTCCTTTGCATAAATTTAAATTATATGCTTTGGATGATACAATGTACATGTGTATTGCTTTTTAAAAGTCGCAAAGGAATTATGAGATCTTTTGGATAAAAAATACACAATTGAGGATGTTGGCTCGAAAAAATTCATAGCCGAAAGGTTCCTCAAATATGATGTGTCCAATGTAAAAACAATAATTCAAGAAATTCAAATGATAATACATGTTATACAAGCTTAAAATATAATTCTTGGTGAATTATTCAAGTGTTTGGTATTATTGAGAATCTTCCACTATCTAAGATGGACTTCAACAGTCATGTAAGCACAAACACAAAGAGTTAATAGTTTGTGTAAGAATCGGAGAAGATACAACATCTTCACTACTAAATCATTACTACTAAAAAGATGTATATATCAATCCATCCATTGAAATATTTACGAATGGATTCCAACAAATTCGTCCGTTGAAATATTTATTAACGAATTTAAATAGATCCATCTGTTGAAATATTCACCAAGATATCCGTCCGTTGAAATATTTACCAACGGATTTCATGATGAACCGTTGCAAATCCTTCATTTTTATCAACGGATGCCCCTTGTATTTTGTTCAAATTTTCAACGGACATCCATTGAAATCGATGTTCAATCAAAGAATATCAAATCGCGACCTTTTGTAAAATTTCAACAAACATAAGTTGGAAATTTCAAGGGGAATCCGTTGAAAATTCCAACGTTTGACCCTTGAAAAGATCATAATTATAAAATTCTACGCCTAAAAGTCTCCACGTTTTCAACGGATGCACATTGAAATTTCGTGTATTTAAGTTGTTCAAGAATTCATTTTCAATCAACAAAACCTCTTCTATCAAAACCTCTCTCAAACCAATTAAACACCATACACTATGATGTTCAAATGATTTATCGATGACAAAGGATTGTTGGTGAGTTTCGGTGGAGCTCCGCCACCATCTCCTCTGACATCACTCCTTTTTCTGATGTCGGGATGAAAGAAGAAGAAGATGAGCAGATAATATTTTAGATGATTTCTTTTAAATATTAAATTAAATTTTTGATATATTTTGAATTAATATTTTAAGTTTAAAATTTATTGATATATTTTTTTAAATTCACTGTAAAATCAACTGATGTCGGTTAATGATACAATCATAACATCAATGGGTATTCGTTGATATATTTAAAATTTCTACTCAAAAGTAGGGCTGGGCACGGGTCGGGTACCCGGATTTTTGAGGGTACCCGAACCCGAACCCGAACCCGGACGGGTAGACATTTTCCTACCCGAACCCGAACCCGAGAGACTCGGGTATCCGAGGCTCCGGGCCCCCGCCCACGCACGGTTTCTGATTCTTTTTATTAATATTAACAAGGTATTCTCGTCAATGGTTTCCGCCGACGATCTCCCATCTCTTGACCGTGTTAGCTTCCCGGCTCTCCAAAGTCACCGGCCGGAAAATAGTGACGAAGAAAATGTAGAAGTATCATCGTCAATGGAGCTCGCCGTTTTGGAGCTGATTTAGTTGTACAAAAAAACCTTGAAGTTGATTACCGTGGACGTTTCTTACATTGCTGCCCTCATCTCATAAATCATTGTCTAAATCAAGTACTATGCTCCTATGAGAATAGGAATCGACGATTGAGTTTCTGGTGAAAACACTTGTTTGTGCTATATCGTCTTCAATCGTTTGTGTAGAAACTTTACAGATTGGGAACTCAGCGCTATCGATGGAACTTTTTCGTCCCGTCTCCGACCGACGACCCGACGCCGTCAACTGACTCAATTTCTAAAACCCCTACTCCGATTTCTTCCGTTCCGATATGTATCATGATGATGAAGATGAGAGAGAGCCGGTGAGAGAGAGGTCACAGGTGAGAGAGAGCCGGTGAGAGAGAGGTCACTGGTGAGAGAGAGAGAGCAACAACAGAGACGAGAGGGAGACGCCGTATAGGTTAGACATAAAAAAAATTTTAGGTTAAATGGCATATTTGTAATTACTTCAATATATATATGACTAAATATATATATTTATATATATATACTCGGGTACCCGCGGGTACCCGTTTC
>CM071871.1:39218523-39257347 GCA_036759665.1 Gynandropsis gynandra | reverse complement strand
ATCTTTGTTTTCAGTTATTTTGTAACCCGAACCCGAACCCGAACCCGCGGGTAATGAGGTTTCATTACCCGAACCCGAACCCGAACCCGCGGGTTCGAGTAATTTTACGCGGGTTCGGGACGGGTTTCGGGTCGGGTCGAGTTTTTCGGGTAATTTGCCCACCCCTACTCAAAAGTACTAACAGACATGCATTGGTAATCTACAAATTTCCCGCAAAAATTTTCAAAGAATACCTGTTGATAGTCATTCAAACGAGCGTCAATGGGAATTTCAACAGTCTTATCCGTTAAAATCCGTTGATATTTTTTCAACGGATTTTTGTTGTTGAAACGCCGTTACAAATTGGAATAGATGAGTTTTTCAACTATCGATTACCAACGACCATGAATCCATTGGAAATGATTGATTTCAAACGAAAAAAAATTTATAAATCGATTTTAATCAATAGATACATGTATATTACTTTTTGAATTTGTAAATTTATGAATAAAAAAAATTAGGAATCGATTTTAATCAATAGATACACATAACTTGATCATAGATACATGATATTACTTTTTGAATCGATTTTTAATTCATATGGTCATGCCAAATTTTTGGTGACTCGATCGGGTACACAAAAAAAATATCATTATTATCATTCTTCGGCGATGTAAGAGTCACTACATACAACTTAAAAGACTATTTCAAATGTATTCCTTTTTGACGTACATATCATTCTTAGTAAGTAAAAATCGATCAACTACAAAAACCACTTTAAATACATTCTTACCGCAATGACCCACAAATTATTGTAACAATATTGATATCTTTATAACATTAGCTAAAACTTTTTTGTTTTTCATATTTATCACATCAAGAAGAATACTAAGGTTGAATATATGGCACATGAAGTGTTGGGTTGATTTGGGGTGTGGAAGCGTCTTTTTATCAATCCGAATATAAGATCTAGTCATGTTTAACGATTAGTTTTTCGGGGTTTCTACGACGAACTAAAATAGAAACAATTTCGTAATACCTTTCGCGTTGAACGTGTGATTGTCGGATGTGATAGACTTGATAGCACAAGCCCTCTACGAGTATCCACGCCGAGATCGGATCTGCCTTCCAACCGTTGGTGCGGAATTCGGGAAGAACTAAAAACTGTTTTTCATTCTTCGTTCTTTTTCTTTTGACGGCTATTAGGGTTTTGATTTTGCTAATGTGAAGAATTGATCACGAAAACCTGTTTTTCGTTTTTTATATAATTATTAACCTTTTAATAATTACAACCCGCGACTATAGGAATATTACATAAGAGACATATTACTTTCAATCTCCCACTTGCCTTTACGTAATATATCAAATAGTCAAAGCACATGTATCTCAATACACATACTTGCCCGTACATCTTATATACTAACCCCAAAAGAAAAACAAATACAATTATATTCTTCGGTGCTAGCGGATGAATATAATTGCATTCCACACTGATTGTCTAACAATCACAAGCAGATACCGAGACACTCGTATGCGTGTGACCTCGTAGGTTCATCACTAAACCGGTAGCCAATTAGTCTCCACTAATTAACTAATCGAAGTTGGCGTCTAGCAACACTCCCCAACGACCGGATAGCGTGAAGTAACATCCTTACTCATTTGAGTAACAACTTTACCCAAAACGATCCATGGTGAAGTTGACGTTAGTATTTCCTTCCATCTTTATAGCTCCGGATGCATCCTAGGCATGGTCATAACTGTCAGTCTTACGGATCATCAACTATGTCTCATGTCAATCACAACTGACTGATGAATGAACCTAAGAAACACCTTTCTTCATTCATTCAATGTACTCTGGCCAGAGATTCGTACAGTCATTGTGATTACTGACAACATAGAGCTCAAACTCTTACCAAGATTTGATGGATCCCTTCTTGATCAGTCACTAACTACGCAAATATCTAATTATTCCCAATATCTATTCAACTAGTACTCTCAGATACTAGGTGTCCAGAATCAAAGAATAATAGATGAGATGCTAGTTACTATGTTGATCTCAGGTCTATGGAAAAACTAACTATCTAACTATCTGGAGAAATCTTATGACAGTTTATTGGTTATTTAACCATTAAGCATTTCTCCCTTTAGGCCAGTTCAGTGATCACATCATTATGTGTATCACCCATATATGTGATTCAGTAAAAGAGATCTAATGATTTCTATCATCATAGAAACTTATCACAAACATGTTGTTCTTTCCGGATTACTGTAGTCCGGGTAGTGATCATACGAACAAGAACAATTCGGATTAAATCATACCAAAACTTGAATCTCTTTATTTTGATCTCTATCATAATCACTACAAAAAAAACACGGGCTTTCCAACAGACGGGGCAACGGATCCGTCCGTTGGAAAGCAAAACTAACGGATTGCAACGGATGAAGGGATATTGCAACGGGCAAAAATCCGTTACAATGCCGTTAAAATTTGCAACGGATTTGTAACGGATATGCTCCGTTAGAAATTCCGTTGGCAGTCCGTCGCAAATTGTAACAGATGGCAACGGAAACCATCTGTCGGCAGTGTCCGTTGGAAGTTCCGTTAGAAAAAGTTCCAACGGTCTTCCGTTACAAGTTGTAACGGATGGCCGTTAGAAATCGCAACGGATAACCGTTGATTTTTTGAATTTCGAGGGCACCAGTTTAAATAATTTCACGTGAACCTGCAACGGCGATCCGTTAAAATTTTCAATGGGTGTCCGTTGGAATATAAACTATTTAGATCTTACCAAAGAGTGCATCAAACCATCAACAAAAACATTTTCGAAAAAATGTCGTCGTCTTCAAATCGAAATATATATAGATCAAGGGAGTGGATGTATAGAAGAAAAGATCCTGTAACCGAAGAGATTACGCAAGAATTCTTACACGGATTAGAGCAATTCATGAGTTTTGCATCGATGCAGCCTTTGTGTCAAGAACGTGGGACAATGTTATGTCCATGCAAAAGATGCAAAAACATGAAGTATCGAAGTCAAGAAATTGTTTGCAAACATCTGTATAAGGTGGGTTTCGTTGAAAATTACGAAATTTGGTTTTTTCACGGCGAAGATTGCGGTGTTAGACATAGTGTGCAAGATGCACAAGTACAACGAAATGAAGAAGTTATTTATGAAGAATCAACGACCAATCCATATGTGGAAATTGTGTCAGATTCTTTTCTTGGAGTTGTTAATGAACAAACACATGAAGAGATGCCGAACATCAATGCATGTCGATTCTTCAACCTATTGGATTCGGCGAAACAACCTATATATGAAGGTTGTCGTGAAGGTCAGTCTCATTTATCTTTATCTTCAAGATTGATGGGTATTAAAACAGACTACAATGTGGCTGAAAATTGCATGGATTCATTTTGTAAAACAATGCGGGAATATTTACCGGAAAATAACCAAGCTCCCGAGACATACTACGAAACAAAGAATGTGTTAAAAGACTTGGGAATGCCACATGAGAAAATTGATGTTTGTAGAAACAATTGCATGTTGTTTTGGGGAAATGATAAAGACTTGTTGGAATGCAAGTTTTGCGGTGCAAGCAGATTCCGGCCTAAAAAACCATCTTCACGGAAATACGTACCTTACAAGAAAATGTTTTATATGCCTGTAGCAAACATGTTGAGAAGGTTATATGAATGAAAAAAAACCGCTGCAGCAATGAGATGACACGCAGAACACTCCACGACCGCAGGTGTAATGCAACATTCATCGGATGGTCAGGCTTGGAAAGATTTCAATGAAATATTTCCCGGTTTGCGCATGAAACGAGAAACGTTTATCTTTGCCTGTGCACGGATGGTTTTAGTCCCTATGGACAATCTGGAAGTCAATATTCCCTCTGGCCGGTGATTTTGTCTCCTTATAATTTACCTCCCAAGATGTGTTTGAAAAGAGAGGTAATGTTTCTGACGTTGCTGATTCCAATTTTGTCTCCTTATAATTTACCTCCCGAGATGTGTTTGAAAAGAGAGGTAATGTTTCTGACGTTGCTTATTCCAGGACCAGAACATCCGAAGAAAAGTTTCGATGTATTTTTGCAGCCCTTAATTCATGAATTACGACAGTTATGGAATGAAGGAATCATTGCTTATGACGTCAGTACTAAGCAAAATTTCAGATTGAAAGCGGTCTTGTTGTGGACAATTAGCGATTTTCCTGCGTATGGAATGTTATCAGGATGGAGCACGCACGGAAGATTAGCATGTCCTTATTGTATGGAGGATACAGATTCATTTCGACTAGTACATGGTAAGAAACCATGTTGGTTTGATTGTCATAGAAGATTTCTTCCTCGTGGTCATGCTTTCAGGAGAGATAAAAAACATTTTCGGAAGAACGTGGTTCAAAAAAAAGAGGCACCGTGCATGCAAACCGGAACACAAATCCTTTACGAAAGATTGAACACAATGGAGGATTTACAAGAATCAGTAGAATGCGGTGGAGATCGTGGGCATCGTAAACCAAAAGGTCAAGGTGAATGGCATAACTGGTATAAACGTAGTATCTTTTGGGAACTACCATACTGGAAATCATTGATATTACGTCATAATTTAGATGTTATGCATATCGAGAAGAACTTTTTCGATAACATCATAAATACTGTTTTGAATGTGACGGGTAAAACGAAAGATAATATACAATCGAGGAAAGATTTGAAGTCAATATGCCGACGACCAGAGTTGGAATTACGGGATGGAAGGTCACCTATCCCGGTATTCAGATTGTCTAGTCCGGCCAAAACAGCATTATTAAAGTGGTTAAAAGAGGACGTTAAGTTTCCCGATGGATATGCATCGAACATTGCTCGGTGTGTGGATATTGTCGGTTCGAGGCTGATCGGTTTGAAAAGTCACGATTGTCACGTTTTCATGCAGCGGCTCATTCCAATCGCATTTGCTGAGCTCTTACCACGTAATGTTCACGATGTGTTATGCGGAATCAGCATATTTTTCAGAGATATATGTTCGAGAAATTTAAAAGGTGATGACTTGGAAGTAATGAAAAACAATATCTCTGAAGTATTATGTGCATTGGAAAAGGTTTTTCCGCCTTCATTCTTCGATGTCATGGAACATTTGCCAATACATTTACCAGATGAGGCAATACTCGGTGGGCCAGTTCAATTCAGATGGATGTATCCTTTCGAAAGGTTCTTCTTTCATTTAAAGAAAAAAGCAAAAAACAAAGCAGCGGTCGAAGGCTCTATTGTTAAACAATACTTGCTGGAAGAAATCACATATTTCAGCACATTTTATTTCGAGTCGCATATTCAGACGAAAGAGCGACGTGCAGCGGATGATCACACAAATTATCTGTATCAATATAATCCGCATTTTGGCACAATTCCTGACATGTTTACACCGATTGGACGTACAGGAGGAAAATCCGATGAATATTGGTTAACACCAGAGGAGTATAATCATGTCCACACATATATACTACTTAATTGTCAAGAGTTATTACCGTTCGAAAGGTATGTACATGGTACATATTATAATTTCAATCTTTATATTTTTATATATATATATATATGAAAATGTACGTATTTTATTATTCAGGATATTTGACGAAGAGGTGCTTGGTACATATCCTCATCTAAATGCAAATGAACTCACAGACATGAAAGTTCAACATTATGGATCGTGGTTTAGAGACTATGTAAGTACTCGTATACACATTTATGTAAATTAATTGCATATAAGAGTATTAATTTGTTTTTTATACATAGAGGTGAAATGTTCTGATGAAAGACTTCCTACGTGGATAAAAGATTTGGCTAATGGTCCCGCATGAAATGTCATGTGTTGGCCAATCTTGTTTACTCGCGGCTACACGTTCCACACGTACGAACACGGAAAACATAGAAGCACATTCAATTATTGCGTTTGCGTTAATGGTGATATAGAGGGTGATAACTTCTACGGTATTTTGCACCAAATCATACAACTGGAATATGCCGGTCTCGTTGGGTTGAAGGTTATGCTTTTTAAATGTCAGTGGTTTGACCCAACTGTTAGGACGTGGAATACGAAAAAACCGTTGGGGAGGAATTGACGTCAATCCGGCACGACAATATGGTAAATATGATCCATTCATCACAATAGATCAAGCAGATCAAGTATGTTACGTGCAATATCCAACACCATTGAAACGTCGAAGAGAGAAGTGGTGGTCCGTAGTAAAAATCAAGCCACGAGGGATCATAAGCTCTCATGACAAAGAAGATCCGTTGCAACCCGATCATCCGTAGCCGATTCGTTTAATTGATACAGATCACGAGGAGATTCTTGCGAGGAATGACATAGACGGAGAACTCATACGCGATTATGAAGACACTGAACCAGAAGATGCTGAAGATGAAAACGACGATGAATTCAATGAAAAAGCGAAAGAAGACTCGCCCATCGATGAATCTACTGAAGAAGAAATGTAAATACAATAATGTTTACTATGTGTAATACATGTAGATGATGTGTAATGTAAATGATGTATACCGTCAATGAACGATGTTTCACGTTTGAGGTATGATGTGTAATCGAATAATCGAAATGTTAATACAATCAACATGTTATATAAACGATGTTTGATGTATAACAAATTAAAATAATCTAATACCAATGTTGACAATATTAACGGTTGCCCGTTGAAAATATTAACGGTTGTTGAACCACGAATTCGCACCCGACATATATATATTTGAAAACTAATAATTGTATAACTTTGTTTGCAGCGTTCATATAGATGGCGCCGAACTCATACAACGGCGCATCTTCACTGCATGGATGCGCGACATGCAGATTCGGATGCGCATAATGATGAACGGTGTAAAGCGCAACTACTACGCCAACAACAGCAGACCGAAATGGGCAACCGAAGCGGTCTTCAACAAACTACGCCAACAACAGCAGACCGAAATGGGCAACCGAAGCGGTCTTCAACAAATTGATGGAGCATTGGGAGTCCGCGGCATTCAAGGCCAAGAGCGAGAAGGCCAAACAAAATCGCTACGGTGAGAAGGTTCCCGGAGATGGTCCGCATCGCCATACTTCTGGATCAAAATCCTTCACGGAAAGAAAAAAAGAATTGGTAAATTTTTAATTATTTCGATTTTTTGTTTATTTAAATATTTATCTAACAAAGATTCTTTTATATTGTAGATGCAACGGATGGGAAGAGAACCGACTCTTCTTGAAGTGGTATTAGAAACCCACGCAAAGAAGAAGTCGGTTGTCGGGGAAGAGGCCAACGAACCGGAACTCGTCGATCTTCGAGCGGCCTGAACCGTGAGAGCTGTGACGGAGAAGATCACACAGCAATCTCAGGCTTGCGGTTCAAGCCCCGACGACCTCAGTCCTTTAAAAAAGGACCAAATTTATTTAGAGGTAAAAAGTTATTATTTTATTTCTAAATTATTAATCAAAGAATTTGTTAAAATCTAACGTTACTTTTATTTGTCTTGTAGTCGGTGAGACCGTATAAGGGACGTCTGTACGGTCTCGGAGCGCGTCAAAAGGATATACTCGAGGACGTCACGTCGATACCTCTATCGGTGCAAGAGAGTTTTTCGCAACAACGGCGGATCGAAGATCTTGAATCACAACTTCGAGAAACTCGAGCCAAAGTGCAGCACCTTGAGAGCGTCATCGAGTTGATGTCGGGGCAAGGGAGGGGATCAACGTCGCAGCAAGAACTGGTTCCCGATTCAGATGCAACGTCCTCTAGACGTGATGGCGATCACGGAGACGATATCGAGCCCATCGATTTAAACGATATGTAATAGGGTAGAGTAACGTAGTTTTAGTTTTAATTTTTTGTGGATAATTTAATATTTTAGTTAAAAACTTTTTATTTAGTTTTAAAAATATTTTTATTTTTTTAATTTTTTTCAAATTTTCCAACGGGCATCCGTTGGCAATGCTAACGGTCATCCGTTGCGAGGTGTTTCCCGTCAAATCGTTTCCCACCAGTTTGACACAGATATCCGTTGGCATATTTAACGGCCTTCCGTTGGAAACCTTTTCCCGCCAAATCTTTACCGCCAGTTTGCAATGGTCGTCCATTGCAGTCTCCCGCCACATGGCACCGGAAATCCGTTGCAAAAAATGATTTTCCCCGCCTAATTTTGTAACGGACAGCCGTTGCTTTCCAACGGTCGTCCGTTGAAAATGTGCAATGGTGATCCGTCACAACTTTTTTCAACGGGCGTCCGTTACTGTATTTCCAACGGCGTTTTCCATTGCCAGTCCGTTGTAAGTTTGTAACGGATATTATCCGTTGACACGCCGTCGCGAATTGCAATGGATCATCATTTGCAACGAACTTTTCGCAACGGACGTAAATCCGTTGGCGTGCGTTAGAAACGGCTGTTTCCAACGGATTTTGGACGCTTTCCAACGGATATGTCCATTGGAAAGCGCCAGTTTTTTGTAGTGAATGAGTGGCTGAAAATGAGCAAGTTAAACATTCAACTAATCAAGACTTATGAGAAACTAGAAGCTCAAATTCAAAAATGAAGCACGAAGTAGCGCTGAAGGAAGAAGAAGTGTGTTTTGTCAAAAGCCAATTTGAGGAAACAAATAAGCAATTGAAAATGCTTTCAAATAGTACTGAAAAACTTGATCATCTGCTCTCCTTAGAAAAACGAAAAGGAGATAACCATGGAATTGGTTATACGGGAAATAAAGGAACGAGTAATAGAAAATTTGTTTCTGGAGGCAAATTGGTAGAGTCTTCTTCAACGGTACAAGAAAAACGGAAATAGAGTTATTCATCCAAGAAAAATACAAATCACATAATTTTTTACTCAAATATCATACATTATGGATATAACTCTGGATATTATGGGCATCATAATCATTATGGATATAACTCTAGAGAACAAGCTCGGTTTTAATATCAAAAGAAAAATAAAGTGAGGTGTTATTTCTGTGGAATAAGAGGACACAAACAGATCACATGCAACAAAAAATTCAGGTTTGATTCATGTAAGTATGTTCTTCCTAAAATAAAACAGATTTGGATAAGAAAAAAGTGATCTTCAATGCAAAGTTGCTTATATTCCAACTCAAAATGATAAATCTCACACTTGGTACTTTGATAGTGGATGTTCTAAACACGTGACACGGAATAAAAAACTTCTATCAAATTTTAGTGAGAGAGTGAATGCTGGAAGTGTTACATTTGGTGATGGAAACAAATGGAAAATCAATGGACAAAGATATCTACAAATTCCCGGACAACCCATGTTAAACAATGTTCATTATGTGAAGGGCTTGACTGCTAATTTGATTAGCATTAGTTAATTGTGTGACAGTGGTTACAAAGTACAATTTAAACAAAATGAATGTTGAATCATGAATTCTTACGGAAATTGTATTCTTTCAAGTATTCGATCATCAAACAATTTCTATGTGTGGAGAGATTGAACAAAGGAGTTTTGAAAGTGACGAAAGATTATCAAATCTTGGTAAAATTTGCAGATTCGAATTAGGTTTGAGCGGATATTCGTTGGCCTAGCTAACGGTCTTCCGTTGGAAACCTTTTCCCGCCAAATCTTTTCCACCAGTTTGCAACGACCGTCCGTTGCAGTCTCCCGCCACATGGCAACGAAAATCCGTTGCAAAAAATGATTTTTCCCGCCTAATTTTGCAACGGACAACCGTTGCCTTCCAACGGACGTCCGATGAAGGTTTGCAACGGTGATCCGTCACAACGTCTGCCAACGGGCGTCCGTTACTTACATTCCAACGGTTTAATCCGTTGTCCTTCCGTTGCAAATTTGTAACGGATTTTATCCGTTGACACGCCGTCGGGAATTGCAACGGATCGGCATTTGCAACGAACATTTCGCAACGGAACGAAATCCGTTGGCGTCCGTTGGAAACGGCTGTTTCCAACGTAATTTTGGCGCTTTCCAACAGATATGTCCGTTGGAAAGCTTCTGTTTTTTTGTAGTGAATGTCAAGTTTCAGATTTAATCTTGGACTCTATCATACACTTATGAAAATCATCATATGAAAAATAATGCCATATATTATTAAAATAAAATCGATGTCTAAATGTCTATAAACTAATGCCAGCTAGTCATCCCTCTCAATCCGATCCTCAGTTTATGCTTGTTAAACTCCTTTGACCCAAGCGTATTGCGCCTCCATTCAGACAAAACATATAGCACGAAATAGACCGACTGTCATCCTTGTCCGTCGAGAAACTCGCATCAGTAAATCCTTCTAACTCCAAGTTAGAACCACCATGAATGAGAAACTGGTCTTAGTCGTTCGTAAGTACTTAAGGATGTTCTTAACAACCTTCCAGTGTTCCTCACCAGGATCTGCCTGATATCTACTCACTACACTTAGTGCGTAGGCTACGTCAGGCCTAGTACACGTCATGGAGTACATGATCGCTCCCACTACGCTAGCGTAGGGAAGCCGACTCATGCGTTCTCTTTCTTGCGGGGTCTTAGGACAATCCCCCCTAGAAAGAGAAATTCCAGTGCCTATCGGTAGATAACCCTTCTTGGAACTTTCCATGTTGTACGTCTCACGATACTGTCAATGTACTGGGATTGTGACAATCCAAGCAACCTCTTCGATCTATCCCTATAGATCTTTATTTCCAGAATATAGGTTGCTTCTCCTAGATCCTTCATGGATAACTGATCAGACAACCATGACTTCGCCTCTTGCAACGCCGGAATTTCATTTTCCATAAGCAATATGTCATCCACATAAAGCACAAGGAACACAACCGTGCTCCCACCAAACTTCTTGTACACACAAGGCTCTTCATCACATCTAACAAAGTTGAACTCTTCAACTGCCTTGTTAAAGCGAATGTTCCAGCTTCGAGAAGCTTGCTTGAGTCTAGAAATAGACCTCTGAAGCTTGCATACCATGTGACTTTGAGTTGACGTCCTAGAGCTTTCCATTAAGGAAAGTTGTTTTCACGTCCATCTGCCAAATCTCATAGTCATAGTACGCCGCTATTGCAAGTTGAATCCGAATAGATTTGAGCATTGCCACAAGGGAGAACGTTTCATCATAGTCAATCCCTTCTCGTTGACTATACCCCTTGGCAACTAGATGAGCTTTATAGGTCTCTACCTGCCCGTCTGCTCCAATCTTCTTCTTGTAAACCCATTTACAATCGATCGGTCTGGAAGCTTGTGAAGAATCAACCAAAGTTCATACTTTGTTGATCTTCATAGAATTCATCTCGGATTCCATGGCTTTCCGCCATTTCTCAGAATCTGGGCTTGTATAGCCTCTTGGAAAGTCAAGGGGTCGTTATCTCTATGATTGACCAAGTCCTCTTGCACCGTCAGATTAAGTCTGTCAGGTGCACGTCGAGAACGTGTTGACCTTCTCAAGAAAGACTGTGTAGCAGGTTCAACCTGTACTGGGATATCTTGTTGGACTTGTTCCTGAAAAAGTTTCTGAACTTGTTCTTGAACGGACACTATTACTTCAACACTTGAAGTTGAAGCGCCGGAGCCTAACAATGTATCACCCAGCCAAAAACGCTCATTTGACATCTCATGTCCATGAGCTTGTGTTGGTTCATCGGGTTCTTGAATCTCGTCAAGAATTACTTCTCCACCATGAATTCCTTCCTCAAGGAATTCCCTCTCAAGAAAGGTTGTCATTCTGGCCACAAACACTTTGTGCTCAGATGGGTGGTAGAAATAATATCCCATAGTTTCCTTGGGATATCCTATGAACCTACATTTGTCAGACCTAGCATCAAGCTTGTCTGGCTGAAGTCTCTTAACGAAGGCCGGACAACCCCAAACTTTAATGTGTCTCAGGTTTGGTTTCCGTCCCTTCCATATCTCATATGGAGTCTTAGAGACTCCTTTAGCGGGAACCTTGTTTAATATATAAGCAGCTGCTTTTAAAGCATAACCCCACAGGTTTATTGGAAGATCTGTGAACCCCATCATGGATCGGACTATATCTAATAAAGTCTGATTTCTCCTTTCGGACACACCATTATGATGTGGTGTTCTAAGAGAAGTCCACTAAGACAAAATCTCATTTTGCCTTATATAATCGACAAATTCATAACTAAGATATTCACCGCCCCAGTCAGATCTCAACACCTTGATACTCTTTCCAGTTTGTTTCTCCACTTCACTGCGGAATCTCTTGAACATTTCAAAAGACTCGGATTTGTGTCTCATCAAGAACACAAATCCATATCTCGACATATCATCAGTGAACATGATGAAATATGAATATCCACCCCTCGCTTGAACTCTCATAGGTCCACATACATCGGTATGTATGAGTCCTAGGAGTTCTGTAGCTCTCTCTCCGGTTCCACATGAGTCCTAGGAGTTCTGTAGCACTCTCTCCGTTTCCACTAAATGGAGATTTGGTCATCTTACCAGTGAGACGGACTTACAAGTTGCATAAGATTCGTAATCGAAATGGCCTAGAAGACCATCTTTATGCAACCTGTTTATCCTCTTCTCACCGATGTGACCAAGTCTACAATACCAAAGGTAGGCTTGTCTTTGACGATCATCTACCTTTCTCTTTTAGCTCGAAACATGCATGTTAATTGGTTCTAATTAACATCGAATAAGACATAAATTCTTTGTTGCAAGTAATCATTCACACATAAATCATCACCATGATATATAGAGCAAATGTTACTACTGAAAATTGTTCGAAATCTACGTCTATCAAGCATAGAAATAGAAATTATGTTTAAAATAAACTTCAAAACATAATAACAGTCGTCTAACAATAAAGTCTTGCTCGTAGGCATTACAAGAGAAATCGATCCTACAGCTAGAGCAGCAACACTTGCATCGTTTCCAACCTTCATATTGAATCTCCCTTCCTGAACCTCTTACTGATCCTCAGCCCCTGCAACATATTGCAGACGTTAAACCTGCTATCGGTATCCAATACCAATCTAAATGAATTAATAGTGGTTAAGGAAATCATGAAAAAAATTTCCATGAATGTCTTACCTTGTTTCTTGCCCTTGAGAGAGTGCATGTATTCCTTGCAGTTCCTATTCCAATGCCCTTTCTTCTTGCAGAAGAAACACTCGGCTTCTGATTGATCGACCTTTGTGATGTTGCCCTTCGCCCTGGTCATACCAGTCTTAGGCGCGCTCTACCTGGTCCTGGGCCTCTTTTTGCCCTTCCTCTTCTGATAAGAGGATTGCCCAACCATCAGCACAGATCCCGATCCCTTCTTCCCTAGGGACATATGTTTCTCACACTCTGTGAGCATGTTGTGCATCTCATGCAACTCAACGTCCAGCTTGTTCATGTTATAGTTGACCACGAACGAGGAGAAAGACTCTGGAAGTGAGTGCAAGATCATCTCCTGAGGTATCTCCTTGCAGAAGGTACACCCCAACTTCTCAAATTGTTCTATCAGACTGATCATCCATAGAACATGGGGTCCCACAGGAGAGCCCTCACTCAGAGCGGACTTGAACAAAGTCCCTGATAGCTTGGACCTTGTCGTCCGACTCTGCTAACCGAACATCTTCTTAAGATGCTCCATGATCTGCTTAGCATCCATATGCTCGTGTTGTTTGTGGAGTTCGCGACTCATTGACGCCATGATGAGGCACTTGATAGTGATGCACCTTTCCTCGTACTTGGTGTATTAACTGAAAGTCTCGTTATTCGCTGGATCTGGCACTGGAAGAGCCGGTTTATCGATCACATCGATCAGCTTCTCATGTGTCAGCACCAGGCGCAAATTGCGTTGCCATTCGTCGAAATTCTCACAAACCATCTTGTTGGTCTCGAGAATTAGACACAAGTTGAACTGAGACATTCTCAGAAGATCTAAAAACGAAAGGAAAATTTTACAGCAGAGAATTAGATGTCGTATATATATCATTAAGACATGGAATTCATCTAAATGATATATTCGTTAATCAATGTTACGCTAACATTAGAAATCTTATTAGTGATTTTATTTCGGCTATATATCACATAGTCACCTGGTAGTCAGGTCGTTCCTATCGATATAGTTGAGTTCATCCTTCAGCTCATGGTCGGATAACAATTAAGTTCATGTCCTCCGGGTAGTCCAGGCGTATACAAAACTAATTGTTCCCTCATACTAGATATCTGATGTCATAGACGTATGAATCGAATTCTTGAACTACATGCCTCCTGGTAGTCAGGTCGTACCATGTAAACGAGAACCTATTCAAACGTCTACGATGAAGGAAAAGCCTAACGATAAACAATTTATCGTTTAAGAACTCAATTATTAATTTTTAAATTAAAATTCTTTAATTTTAATTTAAATTTAACCTTTTTAATCTCTCCACTCGCCCGCTCGACCCTTGCCACGGTTCCTCCCTCTCGCGCACAGGCTTCGCCTCGGTCTCTCTCCTCGCGCATGACCCTCGCAATTCCGTCGCCGATGTGTCGTGCTGTCGGTCCTAGACACGCCGGCCGACCCTTCGCCCGCGACCGATGACCCTCATCCAGCCGGCTAGGGTTTCGGCCGTGCGGTTGTCCCTCACCCGCACGCGTTTTATTCTTGTGCGCGCGCTACGCGCGCGACTTTTACATTTTTCGTTTCGTTTTTTTACAAAAATTCGAAAAACTAATCCTAAACAGACGACCAGACGCTCTGATACCACTGTTGGGTTGATTTGGGATGCGGAAGCGTATTTTTATCAACCCGAATATAAGATCTAGTCATGTTTAACGATTAGTTTTTTGGGATTTCAACGACGAACAAATATAGAAACAATTTCGTAATACCTTTCGCGTTGAACGTGTTATTGTCTGATGTGATAGACTTGATAGCACAAGCCCTCTACGCGTATCCACGCTGAGATCGGATCTGCCTTCCAACCGTTGGTGCGGAATTCGGGAAGAACGAAAAAACTGTTTTTCGTTCTTCGTTCTTTTTCTTTTGACGTCTATTAGGGTTCTGGTTTTACTAATGTGAAAAACTGCTCACGAAAACCTGTTTTTCGTTTCTTATATAATTATTAACATTTTAATAATAACACTTAAACTCGCTACTATAGAAATATTACATAAAAGACATATTACTTTCATGAAGCACATTAGTCAAAACCAATTCTTTATGAGATGCCATTTTTGTAGCAATTTCCGTAAACCTATTATGTCTTAACACCGTTGAAAAATTGTTTCATTTTATTATTCACTTTCTATCTTTCTTCCACCATATTTACATTAGAAAATTTGTTTTCTATTAACGGATAAAATCAGTGTGATTGATACGAGAATATTTTTCGAGATCACATGGATTATTCTGATGATATTTTACGAGATATTTTGGATATTATCTGATATCTTATTGAATACCGAAATATTTTTAAAGATTATACGAATATTTTGCAATATTATATTTCATTTTCCGTATAATATTATATACTATATAAAATTGATTCGACTTATTATCAGATATAGTCGTATATTTTATCAAATTCTGACGAATTTGACAAACTTCTAAAATAAAAACTATTGCGTATTAATTTTCGACGTACATAGTATTCCTAAAATACTAGGAATTTAAATCCTAAAAATTTTAAATAACTTGTGTTATCTCAATCACATTGCATTGAAATTTTTTTAATAAAGGAATGTCACATGCTGGTAGATTTTGTATAGTTGGATGTATGTCATGAATTACACTGGGAAATGTCATATCATTTGCGGTGAGCAAATTAAATTACGAATAAACCAAATAAAGAGAATTTGAAGGCTATCAAATTTTTTTTGGATATTAGAAAAAAAAAGGTTTATTGATGAAATATATAAATGTGGTAAAATGTGTCCATTCATCGGAGGGAATATCGATTGACTGAAAAAATATATTCATAAGGTATATCTATTAATGAGATATTATTATAAATGGTGTTTATTAATGAAATGTTGCATTGATTTGATATAAATGTACCTTTTAGAAATGGGTGCATGTTAGTATATATACATCACAATTTATTCCTTGAAGCCAAGATTACTTGTGGAAATTCCAAATTAAGACTTACGAAATCGAAATTTGTCACGTCACTTCAATTAGACGTGTGAGATATGTTATGTATATAATATCATAAAATAGTATTTTAAAAATATACATCAAATCATTATAATCAATTTCAATTATAATCCATTTAAATGTCATTTTCCTCCACATATGGCCTTAGTTCCATTCCCCAACTTTCTATCATATTTTTCTTTTACGGTTTAGATAAAAGATGCGTGAATTAGAAAGTCATTTTATATAATACGAAAATGAACTTTGGGTATTATATATTCTTTGGTTGTAATTTTTTTTCTACTGTCCGATTTGTATATATAAGGTCTTTAATATGTTTTACTCATGTGTAAAAACAAAGTGGATTGATTATATTTATTTTGCATTTGTTTTCCGTCGTATATATATATATATATATTGGTATACGTAATTTTTATCATCATGAATAAACTTTTCTAAAGTTACAAAATATATACATATATGTTATATTATTTGAGATAAAATTTACAATTCTATGATCTCTTTGTTTCTATTAAATATATTAAATATTCTCTCATTAAAGTGACGATTTAATTTTGGAGCAAAACATCTTTGGGATAAATTAAATTTTATCTGAATTTAATCCGAAAACTTTTACAGGTTTGATTCGAGAATATAAAAAATTTGAATTCAAAAATATACAAATAAATATTTTTCTAAAAGACAGATAAAGAGAAGGATATATGAAATCCCAAAATGAAAATAACTTCTACGGTGCTATCATAAATAACCTTCAATGTGCTATTAGAATTATTCGTCCGTTCCCCATCGGAACTATAATGAAGTCGAGTTTTTATAAAATGTTTGTTAATATTTATGAATCCAAACTTGAGTAATCTATCTTCAAATTTGAATTAAAAAAAATTGTTTTGGACATCGATGAGTACCAAAAAAATACAAAATATTATACTCTTTCATTTTTAATGTAAAATATTAAATATTATTTTAATAAATTATTTATTTTTTATTTGCTAATTAGTTAAATAGTTGTTGTTAGTTAATTTTATTTTTTTATCTAAATCTTGAACTAATATGTATTATAATTGCACAAAAATCATACATATTTTAATTCAATTGAATAAAGATAATCATTTTTCACTTTTAATCTCTCATTTTCTATATTAATAATAAATTTTAAAAAATAAAATTTAATTATATTTCATCCCTATCTATCATTCCTTTCATCATTTTTTCGTTGTGTCCCTCCATCTTCATTTTCGTTGCCTCTCTTTGTTATATCTGTTGAATATTAACTACATATTCTTCATCAACGATTTACTCATCTTTTGACTATGTTTTTTCTACATTTTTATTTATTTCTCTTCAGCATGAGTTTGTCATTTATGTATACTCTTCATGCAAGAGTTTGTCATTTATGTCTACTCTTCATACAAGAATTTGTATTTTATTTCTCTCTTCCTTTTTTCCTATAAATAGCATACTTTTGTAACGTGAATATCATCACAATATAAAAAAATTTTCTATAATCTCTTATTTCCGCTTTAACTCTGTTTTTCTATATGGTATGAGAGCTTTAATGCTCCAATTCTTCTTCTTTTTTCGTTTTCGTGGTTCGAATTTACAAAATCATGGAAAACTTTTCCCAGAAAATTATTCCGGTTATTCTCACCGGAGATAACTATGTTATCTGGTCTAGTCTTGCAAAGACCGCTATTAGTTGTCGCGGTTTATGGAATCACATTACCGATTCCGTTGATGAAGTCGTTGTCGCTGATAAAGGTAAAACCATTGCCATTAATTCTCAAGCCAAATCAAGTGCTACTGGAGATTATGGCAAATGGTTACTAAGACGACCATATGGTACTTTCTATTATCCAAGGTTCTCTTAAATCATCTATTCTCTTTTCCTATATCAAAGTAAAAAACAGCCAAGGAGTTGTGGGATACGTTGGAACGTGTCTGCGGGAATGTTTCCAACATCAGTAGGATTTTTTAGATCAAGAAGATGCTCGAAAACCTTCAACAAGAAGAATGCTCCTTCAAAAACCATTTTGGAGTATTCAAATCTCTGTGGAATGAGCTTAACGAGCTCCGTCCGGCTACTTCAGATCCTAAAGAAATTGCTGAAAGAAATGAACAAGATGACGTTTTCTGTCTCCGTTCTTCGCTCAATAATTTTTATAATGGCTTGATTCATCATATTCTTCGTTTTGAAAAGCTTCCCTCAGTAAATGAGGTTTCACTACAAAAAAACAGGCAATTTCCAACGGACATATCCGTTGGAAAAGGCCAAAAATCCGTTGGGAATGGCCTTTTGCAACGGACTGCAACGGATTTCAGTCTGTTGGGAATAGCGCGTTAGAAATTCGGATCCGTCACAATTCGCAACGGATGAACGACGGATAAATTCCATTGCAAAGTGGTGACGGATGTTCCAACGGACAAATCCGTTGCAACTATTGTAACGGACGCCCGTTGCCAGTATTGGTGACGGATGCCCGTCGCAAATTTGCAACGGACGTCCGTTGCCGTGAGAAATCAAAAAAGAGCGGGAATTGTAGGTTGCAACGGGCTTCCATTGCAAATTGGCGGGAAGGAACAATGGACGTCCGTTGCGCATTGCCACCAATTAGCAACGGACGTCCGTTGGGATATTTGAAAAAAAAATAAAAAAAAAATAAAAAAAAATTTACAAAACATTTAAAATTTAAAAGTTTAAATATTTTACAAAAACATTCCAAATTATACTACGCTACTAATTAACCTATTACATTTCAGCTAAATCTGCGGGGTCGATATCGTCTCGACGTTCGCCGTCACCTCTAGAAGGTGTAGCATCTGAATCGGGACGCGGTTATTACGAAATTAATAACTATAAAATAAAATTAATATAAAAATATACCTCTAAATAAATTTTGTCCTTTTGTAAAGGACTTAGGTCGTCGGCGCTTGAACCGCAAGCTTGCGATTGCTGTGTGATCTTCTCTGTCACAGCTCGCCCGGTTCGCTCCGCCCGTGGATCGACGAGTTCCGGTTCGCCGACCGCTTCTCCGACAACCGGCTTCTTCTTGGCATGGGTTTCTAAAACCAGCTCAAGAAGAGTCGGCTCTCTTCCTATCCGTTGCATCTGCAATATAAAATAACTTTAGTTAGATTAATATTTTACATAAAAAATATAAAGAAATAAATTTAGATTCTTACCAACTCTTTCCTTCGTTTCGGGAAGGATTTTGATCCCGAAGTATGGCGATGTGGACCATCTCCGGGAACTTTCTCACCGTAGCGACATTTTTTGGCCTTTTCGCTCTTGGCCTTGAATTCAGTGGACTCCCAATGTTGGATCATTTTGTTGAAGACCGCATCCGTTGCCCATGTTGGTTTGCGGCTGCTGGCGTAGTAATTACGCTTCGCACCGTTCATCATGAGCCGCGTCCTCACTTGCATATCGTGCATCCATGCACTATATATGCGATTTGTGTCCTTTCTCCTCCACCTGTATGAACGCTGAAATAAACATTATCCAATTAGTATTATAATTAATGTTATATAAAGAAATATTAAATTTAGTAGAAAAACTTACTATAAAAGTGCGCCACCATCGCTGGCGCACTACTTCTGGCGTAACTTGCCAGGAATAGTAAAGTTCGTCTTGGAGGGAACCTTGGATTATGACGTTGTTTGTGTGTTTCAAAACGTCATCTTCATCAAACCTGAAACATTTAAATTAAACGTTAGATCATATTTAAAATATTTAACAATACAATAGATAATATTAAATTTATACCAGAGCGTTCCCGGCGAACGTTCAGGATCGATGATCGGAAGGGTTGGACGCCCATCAAAATCATCGATCAATGCATCGATATCGACCATATCGTCCTCCTCAAATATCGGCGGAGCCGATTCAGGTGAAGGAGGACGATATGGTGGGGGTGGAGGCGGGGGTGGAGCTCCCGCGGAACCAGCCAACAAACCTCCCGACCCGATAAACCTTCGAGGTATCATCATATTCTAAAATTTCTAGGTTTTTGAGGTTGCAACGAAAGTTTAGAGAGAAGTTTGTTTTTGAAATTGTGTTGAAATAAGAACTGTTCAAACTTTTATATATAGAAATTTCCAACGGACGTCCGTTAGAAATTCTAACGGATGCCCGTTGGAAATGACATCCACGCAACGGATGCAATAACTTGACACGACATTCTGTAAATTGACACGATGTTATGCATTCCTAACGGGCATCCGTTAGAATTTCTAACGGATGTCCGTTAGAAATTTCTGTTCCCGAGGCAACGGACGGCTAAATGACGGCTCGTCTCCCTTCGCAACGGGCGTCCGTTAGAATTTCCAACGGATGCCCGTTGGAAATATCTGCAGACTAGAGTAGGCATCATTGCCTATTCTAACGGACGTCCGTTAGAAATTCTAACGGATGTCCGTTAGTATGATGCGTCAGAATGGTTGCAACGGGCATCCGTTGGAAATATGGACAAATTTAAAATTTTTTCTAAGTGTCGGGGCTCGAATTTGTGTTTCAACGTCTATATAATTCTAAGTTTTAATACATCTAACATTGTATATATAACCCATTCGATTGTATTAACGTTTCGATTGATCAATTACATATCGTATACATAAGTAAACATCATGAATGTTACACTTAATTAACATAATGAAATCGATTGTATGAACATTTCGATTGTTTGATTACACATCATATACATTATTGTATTTAAAGTTCTTCTTCAGTAGATTCATCGATGGGCGAGTCTTCCTTCGATTGGTCATTGAATTCATCGCCGTTTTCATCTTCAGCATCTTCCGGTTCAACATCTTCATCCCGTATAAGTTCTCCGTCAATGTCATTTCTAACAAGAATGTCCTCGCGATCTGTATCAATCAAACGAAGCGGCTGCGGAAAATCGGGTTGCAACGCATCTTCTTTATCATCAGAGCTTATGATCCCTCGAGGCTTGATCTTCACTACGGCCCACCACTCCTCTCTTCGACGTTTCAATGTTGTTGGATATTGCACATAACAAACTTGATCTGCTTGATCTATTGTGATGAATGGATCATACTTACCATATTGTCGTGCCGGATTGACGTCAATTCCTCCCCAACGATTTTTTCGTATTCCACGTCCTACGGTTGGGTCAAACCATTGACATTTAAAAAGCATCACCTTCAACCCAACGAGACCGGGATATTCCAGTTGTATGATTTGGTGCAAAATGCCGTAGAAGTTATCACCCTCTATATCACTATTAACGCAAACACCATAGTTGTATGTGCTTCTATGTTTTCCGTGTTCATACGTGTGGAATGTGTAGCCGCGAGTAAACAAGATTGGCCAACACATGACATTTCGTGCGGGACCATTGGCCAAATCTTTTAACCACGTAGGAAGTATTTCATCAGAATTTTTCACCTGTATACGTATGGCACAAAATAAATTAATATTTTTATATGCAATTAATTTATATATATATATATATGAGTACTTACGTAATCTCGAAACCATGAGCCATAATGTTGAACTTTCATGTCAGTGAGTTCATTTGCATTTAGATGAGGATATGTACCAAGCACTCCGTCGTCAAATATCCTGAATTATACGATTCGTTACATTTTACTATATATATATATATAAAAGATTGAAATTAATATGTACCTTTCGAATGGTAATAACTCTTGACAATTTAGTAGTATATATGTGTGGACGTGATTATATTCCTCTGGTGTTAACCAATATTCATCGGATTTACCTCCTGTACGTCCAATCGGTGTAAACATTTCAGGAATTGTGCCAAACTGCGGATTATATTGATACATATAGTTTGTGTGATCATCCGCTGCACGACGTTCTTTCGTTTGAATATGCGACTCGAAATAAAATGAGCTGAAATATGTTATTTCTTCCAGCAAGTATTGTTTGACAATAGATCCTTCGACCGCTGCTTTATTGTTTACTTTTTTCTTTAAATGAAAGAAAAACCTTTCGAAAGGATACATCCATCTGAATTGAACTGGACCACCGAGTATTGCCTCATCTGGTAAATGTATCGGCAAATGCTCCATGACATCGAAGAATGAAGGCGGAAAAACTTTTTCCAATGCACATAATACTTCAGAGATATTGTTTTTCATTTCTTCCAAGTCAGCACATTTTAAATTCCTTGAACATATATCTCTGAAAAATATGCTGATTCCGCATAACACATCGTGCACATTACGTGGTAACAGCTCAGCAAAAGCAATTGGAATGAGCCGCTGCATGAAAACGTGACAATCGTGACTTTTCAATCCAATCAGTCTCGACCCAACAATATCCACACACCGAGCAATGTTCGATGCATATCCATCGGGAAATTTAACGTCCTCTTTTAAACATTTTAATAATGCCGTTTTCGCCGGACCAGACAATCTGAATACCGGGATTGGTGACCTGCCATCTCTTAATTCCAACTCAGGTCGTCGGCATATTGACTTCAAATCTTTTCTAGATTGTATGTTGTCCTTGGTTTTCCCCGCCACATTCAAAACAGTATTTATGATGTTATCGAAAAAGTTCTTCTCGATATGCATAACATCTAAATTATGACGTAATATCAATGATTTCCAGTATGGTAGTTCCCAAAAGATACTACGTTTATACCAGTTATGCCATTCACCTTGACCTTTTGGTTTACGATGCCCACGATCTCCACCGCATTCTACTGATTCTTGTAAATCCTCCATTGTGTTCAATCTTTCGTAAAGGATTTGTGTTCCGGTTTGCATGCACGGCGCCTCTTCTTTTTGTACCACGTTCTTCCGAAAATATTTTTTATCTCTCCAGAAAGCATGGCCACGAGGAAGAAATCTTCTATGACAATCAAACCAACATGGTTTCTTACCATGGACTAGTCGAAATGAATCTGTATCCTCCATACAATATGGACATGCCATTCTTCCGTGCGTGCTCCATCCAGATAACATTCCATAGGCAGGAAAATCGCTAATTGTCCACAACAAGACCGCTTTCAATGTAAAATTCTGTTTAGTACTGACGTCATAAGCAAGGATACCGTCGTTCCACAACGAGATCGCCAACGGAAACTTACCGTTAGAAACCCGTTACAAATTGCGACGGATTGCAATGGATAGGGCAACGAGCAATTTCCGTTGCAAATCCGTCGTAAATTGTAACGGATGGCAACAGAAATGTTCCGTTAGAAATATTCTTGGCTCCGTTAAAATCCGTTGCGATTTGTTTCCAATGGACGGATCCGTTGCCCCATCCGTTGGAAACTCAATGTTTTTTTGTAGTGTTTACATGATGATCCAAAAGGAAGAAGGAATAAATCACCTATTCAAAGGTGCAGGTGATGCTGCTCACTACAACAAGGAATTTGGATGGAGTGCAATGGCCACACAGAAATTGTTGGATATTGTGATGCAGATTGGGCCGGAGAAAGAACGGATAGAAAATCAACAACTGAGTTTTGCACGTTTGTTGGAAGCAATTTGGATACATGGAAAAGCAAAAAGCAAAGTGTCGTTGCAAGATCCAGTGCTGAAGCTGAATATAGAGGCATGGCCAATACAACATGTGAATTGGTTTGGTTGAAGGCTCTCCTTGAAGATCTCAACATAAAATCACCACATGCAATCACTCTACATTGTGACAATCAGGCCGCCATTCATATTGCAGCAAACTCAGTATTTCATGAGAGAACGAAGCATATTGAAGTTGACTGCCATTTCGTTCGAGAAAAGATCAAGCAAGGAACCATCTCTACCGCCTTCACCAAAAGTGTTGATCAACTTGCGGGCGTCTTTACCAAAGCAACCCGTGATAAGGTGTGCAAAAGCCTATGTGAAAGGATTCATCAACCTCCACAAATATCAAGCTCGTCTAATCATGTCTTGTGATTGTACTCTTTTCCTTCACCAAGTTTTATCCCACTGGGTTTTCTTGGTAAGGTTTTTAACGAGGCATCACCCCATGATTTTAGTCGTGCTTGAGGGGAAATGTTGAATATTAACTACATATTCTTCATCAACCATTTACTCATCTTTTGACTATATTTTTTCTATATTTTTATTTATTTCTCTTCATGCATGAGTTTGTCATTTATGTCTACTCTTCATGCAAGAGTGACCATTGCACTCCATCCAAATTCCTTTGCCAGGAGAGCCTTTTAGATATTTGAGAATTCTTTCAACCATGGTCCAATCTTGCTCTGATGGAGCATGCATATGTTGATTAACCTGATTAATAGCAAAACACAAATCCGGTCTTGTTATTGTTAGATACATAAGTTTACCTGCTGTCCTTTGATATCGTCTAATATCTTCAAAACATTCCGCCTTTCGATGGTCATTGAACTTTTCTTCAATGGGAGTCTTTGTTGGTTTCACACCTAGTTTTCCTGTTTCATCAAGTAGATCAAGTGTATACTTTCTTTGGGACAAAAAATTCCTTCATTAGATCGAGTTACTTCAATGCCAAGAAAGTATCTAAGATCTCTTAAGTCTTTGATATCAAAGGTAGCTTTGAGAAAAACCTTTGCATTTTCAATTCCAACTTGATCATTACCTGAGATTATTATATCATCAACATAAACAAGTAGAATGATAATACCAGATTTCCCCTTAATGGTAAACAAAGAATGGTCTGCCTCGCTCCGAGTAAAGCCATAATTAAGCAAGGCATCAAGAAGTCTACTGTACCATGCTCTTGGAGATTGTTTCAATCCGTATAGAGCCTTTTTCAGCTTGCAAACTTTCTTTGGATCCATTTTGAGACCAGGAGGTGGGACCATGTATATTTCTTCTTCAAGATCACCCTGCAAAAAAGCATTCTTCATATCCATCTGTCAAAGATCCCATTTAAGATTAGTTGCAATAGAGAGAATAACACGAATAGTGTGAAGTTTTGCAACAGGAGCAAAGGTCTCGGTGTAGTCTTCTCCATATGTTTGAGTGAATCTTTTTGCCACAAGACGAGCTTTATGTCTTTCTATTTCACCATTACTTTGATATTTGATCTTGTAGACCCACTTGCAACCGACAACTTTCTTGTTGGGTGGAAGAGAAACCAAGTCCCACGTGCCATTTCTTTGAAGAGCCGAGATTTCTTCAGCCATTGCGTCTTGCCATTCTTTGATGTGTCTAACTTCCTCAAACGTGCGCGGTTCGTGTGATTGATTAATCTTACTAAAAAACACTTGGTGATTAGAAGGAAGGAGAGAAATAGCACAATAAGATTGAATAGGATGAGAAATAGCAAGATCATTATAATAAACATTTTTATTTTTCCATTGAGATGGAAACCGAAGTCTAGTGCTTCTTCTGATGGGAACAAAGCTTCTTTGGCGAGCTATCGGTCTTCTTTGAGGAGGAACAATTGGAGGGGAAACAACTGGAGAGTTATTTTGCTCAATCGTTTCTTCTGTTTGTTTCTCCATATTTGCCTCGCTGGATGGTTGAGTGACCTTATCTTCAAATTCTAAAGTAGAATTATCAGAACTTGATTCTCCAGCTTCAATAGTTGTGGAGACTTTATTTTGATCGCTACTTTCCTGCAGAACTTCATTCGAAATAAGATTTTGATTAATGCATTCAGTTTCACTGTTAATGGAACTTACTTCTTTGATTTCTTGAAGCTTGGACACAAGAATCTTAAGAGTAGTGTCAATGTCTGTTGAGATGACTAAGTCTTCAAGATCATTCCAGTTTCCTTCATCATTGAAAATAACGTTTCTTGAAACATGAACACGTATTCTCCACCATTTTCTATTCGTAAACACTTGATTTTTGTGTTGCAAAACTTCACACTATTCGTGTTATTCTCTCTATTGCAACTAATCTTAAATGGGATCTTTGGCAGATGGATGTGAAGAATGCGTTTTTGCAGGGTGATCTTGAAGAAGAAATATACATGGTCCCACCTCCTGGTCTCAAAACGGATCCAAACAAAGTTTGCAAGCTGAAAAAAGCTCTATACGGATTGAAACAATCTCCAAGAGCATGGTACAGTAGACTTCTTGATGCCTTGCTTAATTATGTCTTTACTCGGAGCGAGGCAGACCATTCTTTGTTTACCATTCAGGGGGAATCTGGTATTATCATTCTACTTGTTTATGTTGATGATATAATAATCTCAGGTATGATCAAGTTGGAATTGAAAATGCAAAGGTTTTTCTCAAAGATACCTTTGATATCAAAGACTTAGGAGATCTTAGATACTTTCTTGGCATTGAAGTAACTCGATCTAATGAAAGACTTTTTTTGTCCCAAAGAAAGTATACACTTGGTCTACTTGATGAAAAAGGAAAACTAGGTGTGAAACCAACAAAGACTCCCACTGAAGAAAACTTCAAAGACCATCGAAAGGGGGAATGTTTTGAAGATATTGGACGGTATCAAAGGAGAGTAGGTAAGCTTATTTATCTAACAATAACAAGATCGGATTTGTTTTGCTGTTAATCAGGTTAGTCAACATATGTACGCTCCATCAAAGCAAGATTGGACCATGGTTGAAAGAATTCTAAAATATCTAAAAGGCTCTCCTGGCAAAGGAATTTGGATGGAGTGCAATGGCCACACAGAAATTGTTGGATATTGTGATGTAAATTGGGTCGGAGATAGAACGGATAGAAAATCAACAACTGGGTTTTGCACGTTTGTTGGAGGCAATTGGTTACATGGAAAAGCAAAAAGCAAAGTGTCGTTGCAAGATCCAGTGCTGAAGCTGAATATAGAGCCATGACCAATACAACATGTAAATTGGTTTTGTTGAAAGCTCTCCTTGAAGATCTCAACATCAAATCACCACATGCAATCATTCTACACTGTGACAATCAGACGCAATTCAGATTGCAGCCAACTCAGTATTTCATGAGAGAACGAAGCATATTGAAGTTGACTGCCATTTTATTTGAGAAAAGATCAAGCAAGGAACCATCGTTACCGCCTTCACCAAAAGTGTTGATCTACTTGCGGACGTCTTTACCAAAGCAACCAGTGATAAGGTGTGCAAAAGCCTCTGTGAAAAGATTGGTTTAAGAGATATTCATCAACCTCCACAAATATCAAACACGGCTAAACATCCCTCATTGTTTCTTTTCGCCTCCCTCGTCACCTCTTTACATATGTTCATCTTTCTCTTACTATTTCTTGTCGCGTCTTTCCTTTTGTCGCATGCTTTTTTTTCTATTATTTATTTTATTTTTATATATTTTTTGGTAGATACAAACATTTACGAAAAGTACAGAATTTATAAATATATTAATTTTGAAAACTTGTGTTTCGTGTTTCAAATTTAGGTAATGATCATTATTACGAAATTTCATGCTTTTAAGTTAAGTTTTTTTATCATATATTAAATGGAAAAACTAAATCAATTTAAATCATATATATTAATGTTATATTTATTTACACTTTCATATTGTTGATAATTTCAAAGAGAAGAAATACGACTCGATCATTTTCAAAATTTAAATTGGAAGATAGGAGAAGTCAAACTGGAAGAGAACGAGAAGATACATGGAGTCAAACGGAAAGAGGACGAGAATATAAGAAACAGATGAACGTGAAGTCGATTGAATCTGTTCTTGATTCACGTGAAGATTAGATGTGGAAACATAATATATAAAAGAAGTTAAATATCGAGAGAGTATCGCAATAGATGTTATTTGATCATTGGGTATTGCAAATGTAGTTGGAGAGATACAAGATACATGCCTAAGAGAAAAACAATAAATTGATTATTTGCGGTCTAATTCAAAAAGAGTTATTTGTAGAAGTCTTAAATACGATTTATCGAAAAATAAATACATTCAAACAGATTGATTTGTAAATAAAACTGGTATTGTTTTGAATATTTATTTTTTTAGTATCTATAAACGTTGTTTTTTTCAATATATATATATATATATATATATATATATATATGAAATTGCTTAAATCTATAAAATATCACTAATAAATAATTTAATAAAATCCGACTATTTTTCAATAGACACTCTATATATCATGTCGTGTTACGGAAAAAATATATTCTTATGTTTATTCGGTATTTTTAGAAAACATTTATGGATATTGAATAAATTTTTTGTAAAAAGCAAAATATGTTAAAATATGTTATAGCAATATGTTATTGCAAAAAGCAAAATTCAACTTATTCCTGCAAAATCTAAATATCCCTTTTTTATACATTGGTAAAACAAAAAAGCAAAATTTCACGGTTTACATAATAATCACGAGGTGAATAAAATTTTAATTGTTAGGATCGCCTTTTATAATATTATTTCCAATTTAAAATGTAAAAAACCTCTAAAAATCTATAAATTTTGTTGTTTTTATATTAAAAAAATATGTGTAGCATTGCCAAGTAAATACATATTAAAATTTATTATCAATTAAAAAAACTTAAAGTTTGTCTCAAAATTTTTATTGTCACGTATGTAGAATTTCGGAATAAAATTTAAAATTTATATTTTTATTCGGTAAGAATTTTTATTTTTTATAATTTAAAACGAGAGGTTTTCTTAAAAAAATTAAAAGGTTCCTATAAAACCGTATTTGAACTTCTACCTGACTGGAGTCGGCCCATGTAGGGTTCATATAAAGGCCGTATCAATATATTTGCATCTTTAGAGCCCAAGTACATATTATTATTATTATTATTATTTTATTATTATTATTATTATTATTATTGATAATGAGGATGACACATTTTCCATCACAATTGTTGGTGTGATATTTTTTTTATTATTGAGCTTATCTAACTAATCCTCAGTTTTGAGAAATCTATATTTTATTTTAATTAAATCAAAACTGAGGATTAGTTAGATATTTTGCATCATAATTTTAATGTTTTTCTGATAAGTAATAGAGTTGGGAATAACATTTTATTAATTTTACTTTTTATTTACTTTAGAAATTATATTTCTATTGTTTCTTTTAATTTTTTTTTATGTTTTGTTTTTTTAATTTGAATAAATTAACAAAAAATATCATTTTTTATTTAATAAAAAATAAAATTTTCAATTCATTACTGTTTTCTCTCTTTTATTTATCTTTTTTCCAAATATTCAACTCAAATATTTTTAAATATTAACATAAAATCATATTTCTCTGAAACTCTTTAATTTGAAGAGTTGAAGAACGAAAGAGAGAGATGAATTGAAAGAGAAAAATCAATGAATTCTTATTATTGTGATTGAATTTGTGAATCCAAATACCTCCATTTAAATAGGAGTACAATTGACCAAGAATCAAAGAACCCAAGAACAAAGATTAAAGAAATCTGTTCTTGGGTTGCTGAGAGAGAGAGAAATTCAAGTTGAAGATGACATAACCGTCTGCGCATGTAACCCTGATTCTAAAGAGGGTAGAAGAGCCCGCGTGTGCTGTGCTGAAGACGGTGAAAGTTACCCACGCGTACTATGCTGAAGAGGGTAGAAGAGCCCGTGCGTGCTGTGCTGAAGACGGTGAAAGTGCTCGCGTGTGCTATGCTGAAGAGGGTAGAAGAGCCCGCGCGTGTTGTGCTGAAGAGGGTAGAAGAGCTCATGCGTGCTGTGCTGAAGACGGTGAAAGTGCCCGCGCGTGCTGTGCTGAAGAGGGTTGAAGAGCCTGCGCGTGTTGTGCTGAAGACGGTGAAAGTGCCCGCGCGTCTGAGCTGAAGTCGATGGAACTGCATGTTCGTGTTGTACTGGAGACGGTAGAACCGCCCGCGCGTGCTGAATTGCTCTCGATGGAATTGCCCGCGCATGCTGAGCTGAAGTGCCTCGTCTAGTTAGAGTATTTAGACTAATACTCCCCTTCAAACTGATGTCAGCTGGAAAGTCGACATTCAGTTTGCTTCGTAGCTGAACAAAATTATCACGAGACAAGGATTTTGTGAAAATATCTAATATTTGAGAACTGTTAGAAATATGCTTAATAATAACTGATCCAAGTGCTACCTTTTCTCTGATAAAATGATAATCAACTTCAATATGTTTAGACCGACCATGAAATTTAGGATTGGCTATTGAAAAGGTAGCTGAGAGATTATCACGGTGTAAAACCGAAGGACCTGGTTGTGATATACCAAGATCACGAAGAATAAAGCTTAGCCAAGTGAGCTCAGCAGTTGTGGAAGCCAAAGCTCTATATTCAGCTTTGGTAGATGACCTGGAAACTGTTGGTTGGCTTTTAGCTTACCAAGAGAGTAAATTTGAACCAAGAAATGTACAAAAACCTGTTGTAGAGCGTCTTGTAGATAAACACCCTGCCCAATCACTGTCACTAAATGCAACCAAGTCAAATGTAATATGTCTATGTATGTGTAAACCAAGAGTAATAGTACCTTTAATATAACGAAGAATTCTTTTTAGCAAAGAAAAATCATATATTGTAGGTTCATGCATCCTTTGACAATAAAATTGACAACAAAGTTAATGTCAGGTCTAGTCAAGGTTAGATATTGCAGTCCATCAGCCAATTGTCTAGAGTAAGTTGTATCAGAAAAATTCTCTAAATTTGGAGTATAATTGTTTAATTTCAGAGGTAAGAGAGTAGTTACAGGTTTACAGTTTATCATACCAGCCTTGTTAAGAAGATCTAATGCATATTTTTTTATGAAGAAACAACCCTGATGAGTAAAACTTACTTTGAACAAAAAAAATAATGCAACTGAAAAATATCTTTCATAGCAAACCTTATAGTCACAATTGCAGTAAGTTCCTTTAACAAATTTTCACAATTTCCTGTTAATATCATGTCATCAACATATAATAAAAGTTAAATCTTATCTGAGTCTCGTTGATATATAAATAATGAAGGATCTGAAATACTACAACAAAAGTCAAATTCAAGCAAAAATGAACTAAAGTTATCATACCAAGAGGAGCCTATTTTAAACCATATATGGATTTATGTAACTTGCATACATGAGTAGGATGCTCAGAATCCTCAAAACCAGAAGGTTGTTGCATAAAAACATCCTCAGTCAAATCACAATGTAAAAAAGCATTCTTAACATCCAATTGAGATATTGACCATTCATTAACTATTACAATTGATAACACAATTCTAATAGTAGCAATTTTAACAACCGGACTAAATGTTTCTAAATAATCAATACCTTCCTCTTGATGATACCCTTTTGCCACTAATCTGGCTTTTAATCTGTTTAGAGAGCCATGAACATTAAGTTTAGTGTTAAAAATCCATTTACATCCCAAAATATTCATATTAGCTGAGTATAAAACTAAGGACCAAGTTTTGTTATATTGTAGTGTAGCCATTTCATTTATCATTGCTTGATGCCAACCAGAATGTTTTAAAGCCGATTTAACTGATTTTGGTTCTTGTGGAATATTTATATCAGCACACAAAACATATTTCGGATTTGGTTTAAAAATTCCAGATTTGCTTCTAGTATTCATAGGATGTTGATTTCCAGTAGCCATTTCAATTTCAGAACTTGCATTTGATAAACCAACATGTATATTTTCATTATAAGAATCTGGAAAACTCAAACCTGTTGTAGACAGCGGACTTTCTGCAGAAACAGTGTCCGACTCTGCTGTTGCATTTGATATTATCGATTGATCAGCGGGCATTTCAGCAACAGAAGAGGGATTCTGAAACCTGGGTAAGGCAAACTGCAAATTCTGATTTGAAACGTCCTTAGATTGAGATTTGAATCCTAATTGGCATGCCTTTGATAGTAATGTGTCTGCTGGTGGAATCAAATGTAGATAGATGTCCTGAAAAGGAAAATTCAGTTCATCAAAGATGGCATGACGAGTAATATTGTTAAAGGATAGAGACATCGATATCCTTTATATTTCTCACTATATCCCAAGAATACAGAGTTTAAGGACCTTGGATCAAACTTATTTTGGGCATAAGGACGAAGACAAGGATAACAACAGCAACCAAAAACTCGAAGAGCCGAGTAATCTACTTGTCTTTTAAACAAAATTTTTATATGGTATTTCTTTAAGCAAAGAAGATGATGGTAATAAATTACCGATATAGTTAGCAGTATAAAATGCTTTTACCTAGTATTTGAGAGGTATTTTAGGATGAAACATCATAGCTAATCCTAATTCAGTGATATGTCGATGCTTCCTTTCTGCTAACCCATTTTGTTCAGGTGTATGAGGATATGATACTAGGTGTTTAATACCATGTTGCAAAAGATGTTTTTGAAACTGAATACTGCTAAACTCACCTCCTCCATCACTTTGAAACAATTTAACTTTGCAAGAAAATTGATTCTCCACCATCTTTTGGAAAGAAACAAAAACGTTAAAAACTCTAATTTATGCATTAAAGGATATAGCCACGAGAATCTAGAGAAATTATCAATAAAATGACATAGAACCTGAAACCTTGAACAGAAGTTGTAGGTGCATGATCCCATAAATCACAATGAATCCTTTACAATTGTTCTTTTGCATGATAATCAGAATTAGAAAATGACAATCTGCTACTTTTAGCCAATTGACAATATTCACACAATTTTAAAGCAGATTTATTACTCTTGATAAAATCATTTTTACTAAGTACTTGTATTATACTGTTGTTAGCATGTCCTAAACCATGATGCCATATATCATATGAAGTAGAACAATGTCTAGTAGAATAAAAGGCCTTCAAGTCTGTTGTTTGTAACCTGTAGATCCCTTCATGTTAGTTTCCTTTGGCCAGAATCTTCTGAGTTATTAAGTCCTTTACACAACACTATCAACATCAAAAATCACCTCACAAGGGTAATCTTGGGTAAGCTTTGAAACAGATGATAACGATTTATTAATCGAAGGAACTACCAGAACATTATGAATTAGTAACTTACCTTATGAAGTAGAAATGACAGTAGATCCAACGTAGGAGATTGGAAGAAATGAACCATCACCAATCATTACATTATCTGATCCGCCATATGGAATAGAATTTTGAAGATGTTCGGTTGAATTTGTGATGTGAACTGAAGCTCTTGAGTCTGAAAACCAGTCCAGCTAAGGATGTTGATTCATCTGTACAAACGTGAGGGCTAGTGGTATATCACCACTTTGGAAGGCATTATCAAACCGATGCCAACATCGTAGAGCCTCATGTCCTCTCTTACCACAAATTTGACATAATAATCTTGCATAGGATTGTTGTGAATTATTACTGTTAACCTGATTGTCATTCGAGTTTTGTGCTTTCTGAACATAGGCGAATAAACCTGTTATGAAAACCCTCTTCCACGGGTTGTATAGTTCTTATTGCCTCTGAACATCTATTTTACTCCTCTGTTATTGAAATTCCTTCTGCCAAACCCTTGATTCTGGGTATTGTAACCTAAATTAGCAGAAAACTGTGTGGCAGAAAAAGCTAGATGATGAGGCACATTAGTGAATTGACTAGTAGAACTCCCAAGAATCAAACTATTCAATTGAGATACCATGTCTTCATAGGTTGGAATAGGAGGGTTATGCATCGAAGTCTGAATTACAGTAGCAAAAGCCTCGTATTCTTTGCCTAGTCCATGAAGTAATCTAAAGATCTTCATAGGTTCCTGGATCGGTTTACCAATTGACTCCAATTTTTCACATATGCTCTTAATTTGACTCAAATACTCAACCAGTGTTTTTCCCTCTTTGGTTAGAAGTTATAACGATGTTAGCAAGTCGAATTCTCTAGCTACAGATCGTTGTATGTAATGATTTTTAAGGTAAGACCATACCTCCATTGTTGAATTCTTACCAACAACATGGCTGAAGACTTCTTCAGAAAGAGTACCGATGATCCATGACATGATAAGTTGATCCGTTTGCAACCAGGAGTCATGTACAGGATTTGGAATGTCCGTTGAGATATCATTCTTGATTTCTTGAATTGTTTGAGGCAACTCTTGTATTGTGTCGTCGATGAATCCCAACAATCTTTGAATCCGGAGAAGAGACTCAACTTGAGCTTTCCACAAGAGAAAATTGGAAACCGTAAGCTTTATTGTGACAAAGTTTGAAATGTTAATATGCACTGGGAATGGATATTGCAGTTGATTCGCCGCCATTGCTCAAGATCGATAAAGTTCCTGAAATAGAACAACAAACAATATTGGTGAAGTTCTTGTTTCCGAAGAATACTGTGATGCTCCTTCAAGATTGGTACACTGGAAGGTGTAACGCCGATGCGAATTGCTCGACGGTGGTGGAATCGATTCTCGATGATGGTAGAATCGTCTCTTTGACAATGATGAAATCGATTCTCAATGGAAAGAAACTGTAACTGTACGCTCCTTTGGTGATGGCAACCGTGAGAGGCTCTACAAACACTGCCTCATCATCGGAAATCAGAAGTAATCGGCGAAGGTGATCCGTGAGGATTCAACAAGGAAAGCGATGAAGAAATTTAGGGTAAAGCACTTCATCAGGCTCTGATACCATATGAAACTCTTGAATTTGAAGAGTTCAAGAACGAAAGAGAGAGAGAGAGATGAATTGAAAGAGAGAAATCAATGAATTCTTATTATTGTGAATGAATTTGTGAATCTGAGCCTCCTCAACTTTTTTTTATCATCATATTCTCTTTAAACTATCACTAATAATCTTATTTTCTCCTAAATTATCAATTCATATCTTTCTCTATTCCATTAAAAATTGGTTAACTTTTCTGTCATTTTTTAAACGGTTTACTCAAAACTATATGACTTTTAGTTTATTATTCCTACAGATTTTACATTTGGTCTATTTCTCTCGTAAGCTTATTAAATCATCTTATATATCATTAAAATGTAAAAGGTTATTATATAACTCTTTCAAGTTTATTAAGTCATTCTATACCCTCTAAAGTTTAGAAATTAACTTTATCTTCCCCTAAAATGTGTAAATAAAATATAAATGTAACATATTACTTTTAATAGTGAAGTATTTGTAAATTTGGTTATTATATCATATTTTGATAATTGATAAAAAATATTAAAATAATTAAACTTTAAATTATAAAAGATATTAAAATATCTTCAACATGAATGAAAATGCAAAATTCTAACGATTACAAAACGACAAAATATTTCCGTTTTCAATTGCAATGGAATGATTTTTAAATCAAAAAATTCTCAATAATATAAAAGTATATTGTCTCTTGCTTAGACTGAAAAATCCAAACAATTATGATTTGATGTACAACTACACAATAGGTTCACGATTTCGAAAAAATAAAAAATATGACATGATGTCCACAAATGATCTTCAAAATGATTGTGTCAATACAATAAAATAAACACAAACATATTAGAAGATGTTATAATCTAAGACAAGTTGCTTTCTAAAATTATGTCTGGATTGCACGAATTTACGCGATCGATCGTTTTGTATGTTAGAATTTTTTGTTTCGTTCATGTTGAAGATATTTTAGTATCTTTTATAATTTTAAATTTTTATTTAATATTTTTAATAAATCATCAAAATGTAGATGTAATAACCAAAATTTTTACAATTATAATTTTATTAAAAATATTTTAAATATATCTTCATTTTAATATCTAAACATTCAAACTAATATTATATAGACATATTTGAATTAAGGGAAAAAACATATTCCCCCGAACTATTGCGCTTTAATCCTATTCCCTTCAACTTTTCAATGCATCACATTCCCCCTAAATTTCTACTAATAATCATATTCTCCCTAAACTCTCAAATAATCATATTACTTTTCCGTTGAAAATCTGTTAATTTTTATGTCAAGTATTTTTAAAACAACGTATTTCCCCGAACTATATGACTTTTAAAGATATTTTAGTTAGAATTTTGTGACTTTGTTCATGTTAATATATTTTTGTATCTTTTATATTTAAATTTTTTTAAAAAAAATTATGATAGAATTTTTTGTTTTCATCCATGTTAAAGATATTTTAGTATCTTTTATAATTTAAAACTTTTATTATAAATACGTTATTATTAAAGGTAATATGTTATATTTATAAATTTTTTAATGTGATATGTTGTGTTTATAACACTACAAAAAAACTCGCAGTTTCCAACGGACGGGGCAACGAATCCGTCCATTGGAAACATTTACCAACGGATTGTAACGGATTTGTTGATATTTTCAACGGACAAAAATCCGTTGCAATCCGTTACAAATTTCAACGAAATTATAATGGATATTCTCCGTTTCTATATCCGTTGAAATCCGTCGCGATTTGTAACAGAGTGCAACGGATTATATCCGTTGGCCTTATCCGTTGGAAGATCCGTTAGAAACCGGGAAAAGGATTCCAACGGGCGTCCGTTGCAAATTGTAACGGATGCCCATTAGGAATTACAACGGATGCCCGTTGATATCGTAAATTTCGAGGTTCAACTGTCGAATTAAATTACCGCGAAGGAGCAACGGGCATCCGTTGCAATTTCCAATGGATGTCCGTTGGAATATTTACTATATATATCGAAACCTAGGGTCATCCCAAAGCATCAATAAATACCATCTTAATATCTATTATTGAATCCAATACAACTTTGATGAATTGTTTCACCGTCGAGATCGGGAAAAGGATTCTCGACGGTGTTACATTTCATAAAGGTTGTTTTGAATTTGATAATAGACGTAAAGATGCCAGATGTCCATTGGAATATTTACTATTTACATCGGAACCTAGAGTGACTTCAAATCATCAATAACAAGTATTTTAATATCTAATGTCCAATCTAAAACAACTTTCATAAATTGTCTCACCGTCGGGATCGAGAAAAGGATTCCCGACGGTGATGCAGTTTATAAGGGTTGTTTTTAGATTCGATAATAGATGTAAAGATGTTGATTTCGGTTTTTGTTCACTACTAGACATCGAAATAAAATGATTATAATTACAAAATCGTAATTCATAAGATCTAACTATTATAATATGAAAAAAATAACAGATTTGTAAGCAATTTTAACGGGAATTAATTTGTTAGATAAGATTTCAACGAGCATTCATTGGAACTGGCAACGGATGCCCGTTGAAATTGTTAATTTTGAGGCCACCGGTTTAAATAAATTCACGTGAACCTCCAACGGACATCCGTTGCAAATTCCAAAGGATGCCCGTTGGAATGTTAACTATTTAGATCATACCAAAGAGTGCATCAAACCATCAATAACAAAAACATTTTCGAAAAAATATCATCGTCTTCAAATCGAAATATATATAGATCAAGAGAGTGGATGTATAGAAGAAAAGATCCTGTAACCGAAGTGATTACGGAATAATTCTTACACGGATTGGAGAAATTCATGAGTTTTGCATCGATGCTGCCTTTGTGTCAAGAACGTGGGACAATGTTATGTCCATGCAAAAGATGCTAAAACATGAAGTATCGAAGTCAAGAAATTTTTTGCAAACATGTATATAAGGTGGGTTGTTGAAAATTCGAAATTTGGTTTTTTCACAGTGAAAATTGTGGTGTTAGAGATATTGTGCAAGATGTACAAGTAGAACGAAATGAATAAGTTATTTATGAAGCATCAACGACCAATCCATATGTGAAAATGGTGTCAGATACTTTTCCTAGAGCTGTTAATGAACAAACGCATGAAGAGATGCCGAACATGCACGTCAATTCTTCAACCTATTGCATTCGGCGAAACAGCCTATATATGAAGATTGTCGTGAAGGTCAATCTCATTTATCTTTATCTTCAAGATTGATGAGTATTAAAACAAACTACAATGTTGCTGAAAATTGCATGGATTCATTTTGCAAAACAATGCGGAATATTTACCGGAAAATAATCAAGCTCCTGAGACATACTACGAAACAAAGAATGCGTTAAAAGATTTGGGAATGCCACATGAGAAAATTGATGGTTGTAGAAATAGTTGCATGTTGTTTTGAGGAAATGATAAAGACTTGTTGGAATGCAAGTTTTTCGGTGCAAGCAGATCTCAGTCTAAAAACCATCTTCACGTAAATATGTACCATACAAGAAAATGTTCTATATGCCGGTAGGAAACATGTTGAGAAGGTTATATGAATAAAAAAACTGATGCGGCAATGAGATGGCATGCAGAACACTCAACGATCGAATGTATAATGCAACATCCATCGGATGGTAAGGTTTGGAAAGATTTCAATGAAATATTTCACGAGTTCGCGTATGAAACGAGAAACGTCTATCTTTGCTTATGCACGGATGGTTTTAGTTCCTATGGAAAATCTGGAAGTCAATATTCTCTGTGACCGGTGATTTTGTCCCCGTATAATTTGCCTTCCGAGATGTGTTTGAAAAGAGAGGTAATGTTTCTGACGTTGTTGATTCCAAGACCAGAACATCCGAAGAAAAGTTTCGATGTCTTTTTTCAACCCTTAATTCATGAATTACGACAGTTGTGGAACGAAGGAATCCTTGCTTATGACGTCAGTACTAATCTTGTTTACTCGCGGCTACAAGTTCCACACGTACGTACACGGAAAACATAGAAGTACATACAACTATGATGTTTGCGTTAATAGTGATATAGGGGGTGATAACTTCTACGATATTTTGCACCAAATCATACAACTGGAATATCCTGGCCTCGTTGGGTTGAAGGTGATGCTTTTTAAATGTCAGTGGTTTGACCCAATTGTAGGACGTGGAATATGAAAAAAAACCGTTGGGGAGGAATTGACGTCAACCTGGCACGACAATATGGTAAGTATGATCCATTCATCATAATAGATCAAGCAGATCAAGTATGTTACGTGCAATATCCAACAACATTGAAACGCGAAGAGAGGAGTGGTGGGCCGTAGTAAAGATCAAGCCACGAGGGATCATAAGC
>CM071871.1:39178953-39212736 GCA_036759665.1 Gynandropsis gynandra | reverse complement strand
AAATCGTACTTAATTTTATTCGAAATCAAATCAAATAAGTCGATTAAATTGAATAATTAACTTGATTTATTAAAATCAAAATTAAAAATAAAATCAAAATTAAAATCAAAATTAAAAATAAAATCAAAATTAAAATCAAAATTAAAATTAAAATCAAAATTAAAATCAAAATTAAAATCAAAATTGGATCAAAATTGAGTCAAAATTGGGTCAAAATTAAAATCAAAATTTGATTAAAATTTGGTCAAAATCGGATGTGGTTTTAGGCAGATTTTTTATAATTGAAGGGGAATATGATGAGATCAAAATCGAGGAGAGAATAGAAGTAAAACATGATTTTCAAAGGGTAATAGGATGAAAATTGAAAATTGAAGAGGGAATAGAATGATGGTTAAAATTGAAGGGAATAGAACTAAAACATGATTAAGGGGGAATAGGCTGTTTTTTCTTTGTATTTATTTATCTTTATGTTTACGGTTAATACGAAGAAATATATATATATATATATATTAAAGATTTAACCAATTGTCATTAAATCAGAAAAGTAAAATTGCAAAACTTTTAGTATATAAAAGATATTATTATGTCACGGAGATAGAGGCCCAAGTTAATGTCAAATGGAATAATTTAAAATAAGAGTAAAAGACAGAATCCCCATCATTGGGTTACCTACCTCACTTATCAAAATTGAAGGGAAAAAGCCATCTTATTCTTGTGGTTGTTGGGAGGGTGGACCGACGGCCTTATTCATATAACCACAAATACATCACACTTTTTCTTCTCTCTCTTTTTTACTCATTTTGCTAATATATATATATATATATATATATATATATTGACTCCGTTGTGTATTGAAATTTGATGGACTCCGGGTTTTATCGCTAAAAAGATTTTGATATATTAAAAATTTTAAATATATATCTGTGTTGTCAAATATAGATTTGAATCTAATTAATCTCAAAAGTTAGTTTAAGAGTTTAAGATTGTTTAGTACCATATATATAAATCTAAAATTTATATCCTAATCGACGTGGAACAATTTATCAAAACACATATGTATAACTAATTCCAAAATATAATTAAAGAATTTAAAATTGTGTAATATTATCTAAAGAACTATATAGTTTATAAATAAGATATAAGATAATAATATTTATCTTATATATCTGATTTTGTGTGAGGGATATTAGTTTTATTAGTGACCATATGATAGAAAATACCTTTTAGTCTAGATTTCAATTTTTTCTTTTGAAGATAATAATTACATTAATCGAGACTGGAACCAATTAGACAAATTAGAGATATAATAAAACCTCAAAATATATGAATTTTCTCTAAAATCATATATATAAAATGGAAGATTTTTTCTCTTCTCTACTGTTGCCATATCAGCGAGGAGGAAAAATCCCCTCAACCTTGCTTTCATATCAGGCACGCATTTTTCCCCAGATTCATCCCCTTATTTCGCCTGGCTCTTCGCCTTCTTCGCTTCTGGATTCGATGTTCCTACACCCCGCTCGCTTTCACACCGAGCACGATTTTTCACTGGATTCACTCTTCTGTGTGACTCTTCGGCTTCTTCGCTTCTGGGTTCGTTGTTCCTACACCCCCGTCCTCCTCCCCCTCTTGTTGTTTGCTTCTTCGCTTTTGGGTTCGTTGTTCCTACGCCCCTGCCTTCCTCCCCCTCTTGTTGTTTGCCTCTCCACACCAAATGGTATTTTTTGTACAAGTTCGAAAAACCTCCTCTCCGAGTCCCTACAGTAGATATCGCCTCTCAAGCAAGCCCAGAAACCTACTCCCTTGACTACCACAATGTCACCGCCTCCTCCCTCCTCCACCGCATTGAAGGGGATACGGATAATGGGGTTATGTTACAGCTGATGTGGGTAGACTCAAGTAATAAATTACCTAGACAAACGCTTCCGCAAGGATACGGATCGTGTAGCAACTAGGGTCGAACACAAGGAATTGATGCAACTCTAAAGCTATTGGACTAATGAATAAGACGTGTAAAATCAATAGTAGAAGGAATGCAAATGCAAACTAACTAAACTAAAGATGGGAATGACTCAGTGACAAATCACCATAGGTATCAAAAGTTGCACAACGATGTAACGAAGTTCTAACGAGATAATTGGTCTTAGATACTATCACGAGTTCAGGGAATTCAAGCTATCCTATAGGAACTGACTGGCGTAGACTTGTCCACTATCTAGAATGCATATACCAATGTATCCATTGCGCATCTTACATGGATAGACGCATTACGACCGCTATCCTAATCCCTAGATTCAATCGATTGATCTGGCGTAGATTCTAAACCGATTAAACCCTAAATCATGGCTAAGTTCCAAAGTCTAATGCCCTGGCGTAGAATTATTAGACTTCTAACATCTTCAATCAAGTGGCGTACAAGTATTGAAGCATTAAGATCAACCATGAAATCTGAAAACATGATAAAATACCGAATTCATTCATAACGAGTGGCGTACAAATTGCCAATATCTCTCGTGTTTCTCGTCATGTCTTCGTTTACTACACAAAACACGAAATGTAGATGAAATCCTCGAATAATCTCGATAAATGAATGAAATCTAATAAATCTACCTAAAACTAGACCTAAGAATGATATAAAAACTACAACGGATTACGTGTTATCAACAGCCCAAGGCGCCTAGGGTTAAGGCTCATAGAGAACCTTTTCCATGGGTTTAACCTCCACCATAAGTGTCTTTCCTTCATCACCGCCTCCTTCTACTCCTAGAATTTTGTTTTATTTGGATCAGATTCGTTTTTCTAATGCAGAAGAGATTCATGGAAGATGAACCTCCGCCCTCCTCCTGGATTCCTTAAATCAAAGCTCAGGTAATCTGTTTGTGCGTCTGCTCGTGGAGAAGAAGGGGGAGGCTGCGCGTCTGCTTATGGAGAGGAAACCGATATCTGCTCGTCTGCTCATGGAGAACCAGACTGGGATCAATGATCGAATGAGTTGTTGATTGCTTATTCTTATGCTTTGGATTGCCCACCCCTAATAGAATGAGTTGTTGATTGCTTATGCTTCGTCTTTAAAGTTTCGAAAAAAATGGAAGAGATGAAAAACACTTACATCCCATGAGAAACCTTTAGAAATTTCCATTAACCATTTTTCTATTTCTTTATATCCGACGGGTTTACATAAAATCCTATTATGTTCTTTTCTTTCAGCGTACGATGAGGACATACCATTTCTCATGCCCCACAGGAGGTTGGATAAAAAGTTTTGGCCAGTCTTTGGTACTCATTGCAGTCACCATCATGGAACTAGGTGGCAATCGACCTATAACCAACCATGGTACACTTCTAAAAGAAGCAATTCACATCATCAGTTGCGTCTACAAAGACACAACCAAATGGGAAAAAGAGGTATGTCTATTTGTTCGTATCCATCTAGATAGATTGTTTGATACCGCATGCCTATTCGTGCAACCTTCAAAGGATCTGTCCCAATAAATCTATCAAACCGTCTCAACCAGGTTGTATGTTGGACCTTAGGATCAATCGAGATATTTCTTTCTCGGTATTGTGCACCTATAATGGTCGCTTAAAGCTTCTAGAAACATATCTTTTACACTTCCGATAATATATGAACGAGGTATATCTGGATTGTATCACGATTGGTGTGAATCTTTCAACACTTACCCCAAAAGTTATGACCTTCTCCATGCTGATAATCTATTTTCAATCCTAAAGACGAGGTATACACATCAATTACACGTCTTATTTGTATTTTCAACATAGAAAAAAGTCGTTTTGATCTGATCCGTGATCTCATTCGATGCTTTCCACATTTTCTTTTCGCATCACATGTGCAATTTGATACCAGTTATGGCTGAAGTTGATAGGATCCTCAGGCCACAGGGAATGTGCAATTTCTCTTCAGTTAGATTACTGAATAAAACCTACCTGAATACGAAGGCTGCTGCAAAAGAAGCAGGTTGCTTCATGCGACTGCTACATTCTATATTGAGATTTTTTTCTTTTTTGAGTAATATGATTCAACCATTGTTTAGAAAATAGAAGGATACATGATGAGCACTGCAGATAGAACCATTCCAATGGAGTTCTTCTGCAGATTTTGGTTCCTTAAAAGTTGTGATAATTCTGAAACAAAAAATCAATTGTTCCTCTGCAAAATATGCATTCACTATGTTTCTTATTAGAATAATCTTCCTTTATCAATTTTCTGAACAGATACATCATTTTAAATGATGTAGTGGTGGGAGATGGATAAGAAAGAGGATGTAGATTCCTGCTATTGCCAACTAATAGTTAATGTACAGATACAGTTGAGTCATTGGCTTTTTGTTTTTAGTTATGTTGTTGCTTATTCTAAATATATGTGTATGTTCTTCTTAATTCAATAATTCTATGATTAGCAGCGTAGCAGGGCCGGGAGCTTCGCCAATGATCTAAGATGTAATCGCTTATGAATTTCGTCGGGAAATAGGGGATTATCAACATCCACTTTCAGTGGCTGCCACCATTCTCTGGTGGTTTTATGGGGACCCACGTAGACCCCTTCGGAGCAGCTCCACCAACTTCAGTATTGTATGCACTCAAACCTTTCATAGTTTTTTCATTTGCAGTTCCATATTATTTATTCTTGATTCATATGCAAAGATGACCCAAAATTTTTAAATATTTTGTTGTCAAATGTTGCCAACTTTTAGGTTATATCTGTCTGATGTTACTTGTATTTGGATTTAGATTAATCTGCATTTGTAAGCCTCTAATGGTGCATAGAGATGTGAAAAGCACAAATATTATACTGAACGAGCAATTCCAAGCAAAACTGGCAGATTTCGGGCTCTCCAGATCTTTCCCCGTGGAGGGTTAAACTCATGCCTCTACAATTGTTGCAAGAATACCTGGTTACCTTGACCCCGAGTGAGTGAACCCACAAAGTCATACCAAAACCAATCAGTTCAGTAATGTAAACTATAAATAAGATATGTGAAATAAAATGCAATTAATATATAATTTTCGATCTCTTTCAAGTATTACAGAACGAATTGGCGAAGCGAAAAAAGCGATGTGTATAGCTTTGGAGTAGTATTGCTTGAGATAATCACGAAACAAGGTAGTAATAGACAAAACCGTGAGAAACCTCACATAACAGAATGGGTTGGGTTCATGCTTATGAAAGGAGACATCAGACACATCACTGATCCAAAACTAAACGAGGACTATGATACAAACAGTGTCTAGAAAGCGGTGGAGCTTGCTCTGGCATGTGTGAACCCTTCTCAAACCGAAGACCAACAATACCAACTGAACGAGTGTCTTGCGTTTGAAAGGTCAAGGATGCAAGGTAGCTCATGATCTATAAATGATGTGTTTAATTTATGTATGATTATGTTATCTTTCATCTTAATCTTTCTAGTTATGATCTCATTGATTCTATCATTATGATGCTTATAGATGGATATTACATGTTCACCACCACTAGAGAGAAAATGAAGTGTTTAAGAAGGAGGTTCAATCCTCGCATTCCTCAACACCTTCCAACAAGTAAAAATTGATTTAACCCTTTTTTCATTACCATAATATCGATTTCTTGAATTGGACAATGTTATTTATTTCTAGATAATTAGTCTCTTCTTCGTTTTTTGGTGGAATTTGGAAATCCGAGAACGGTGAAAGGTTGTCGTATGTATTAGTGACATTGATTACTGTGATTTTGGTTGTTCATTTTCTAACTTAATCGTTGCATTAGTGCTTCAGAGCTTACCGGCTAATCAAAGCTTTTGGATTGTTTTTTAGGTTGATGTTTTCATGGGTGTGATTATTTTGTTGTTTGATTTTGTCTCTGATCTGATTTGATATTGCATTGTTAATGTTATGAAATTTGTTTCTTTAGGTAGTTTAATTTAATTGAATGTTAAGTGTTGTAGTCTTTGTTTTTGTAGGGTTATTGTTGTTTTGGTTTCGATTTGGTTTTTAATCGAATACCAGTTTAGGTGGTTGCACGAAGCAATATATGTCAAAGGGAGAACAATGCTCGATGGAGTCATCGCACTTTCGGGTCTGAAAAATGAACGTTGTCTTTCCTATACTTTTTGTCTTTATTTTGCGACTAGATGTTTTTGGAACCGTTTAATGGTATGCTAGATTCATGCATCAAGGCTCTCGGCTAAAAGTAGATTATGAAGTAACATGGGACAAAGACAATTTTTTTTCAGAAACTTAAAAATCCAGCTAGAAGAAAAGTCTTGTAGGATTTTGATAACAGAGGTAATCGATACAAAAATGAGGCTTTCATATGCGAACCATTTGTTCCCGAGTACAAGGGATGACATGCAAAAGAGCTTTTGGTTTCTAGGTTTTTCTTGTATGGATTTAGATGTTCTTGAAATCTTTAGTGATGGTGTCAGCAAAGGCATTTAACTTTGTGTCGTGATTAATAGAAAATTACTCTATTAGATAAGATTATGAAACGGTTTTTTCATCACTTCTAATTATATCTATAACTAACACAATGTTATATATTATAACTAAAAAGACTATATTATAATTTTTACATTATTATATTATAATTTAGTTTAAAACCATTTGGTTTTAAATTGTATGGTCAACTTCAACGAAATTGTATATGTGGATCATTTGTGATGAATAATATTCAACCATAATTCTTTATCAATCACTATATTATAAATATTGGACCGCAATATCAAAGCAGATCGATAGTGTTTCTAATCCAAGACACGATAATAGGGGCGAGCGCAGGTTGGGTATCCGAAAATTTTAAGCTATCCGAATTCGAACGAGTGTGTTTTATACTCAAAATTTGAGTTTTTTTAAATATTATAGCTTATATTGGTTTGAGATTAGATTTGGTTTGAGTTTAGATATTCAATTCATATCAAAACAAGCAATATCTAGCTTCATTGAAATTTTTTATTTTCTTTACGTTTATATTTTTTAAATTAAGTTTAACTATAAATATCTCATGTAAATTTTTGACTACTTATAAATAGTGGAAACTGAAGCACATATCTAACATTTGACATAGATTAATTAAAATTTGAAAAATATTTGAAATGCACTGTAATAACAGTCAATTAATTACATCAAATTACATTAATCAATTATTTTAAAATTAAATAAATAATCATTTACAAATAAAATCAAAATTCATTCATAACAAGAAAGCATGTCATAACCCTAATAGATCTACATTATGATAGTTTTGAAATGTTCTTTCACATGATGTCTTATATCATATTATTATCACTTCCTACATTGTAACCCTTTAGATTAAATTTTCATCTATAAACATTGTTCCTTTCAATCATGGTTTGACTAATATCTTCTATTTTTCTCAATTGCAATTGGAATACTGACAACAAGTTAGAAAAAAATGGCTGCAGAAACTTGATAAGAAGCCATAAAAAGTGTTGAAAACAAGAGGAAGAGAGAAGCTATCTTCACCCACCCTAACGTTTGTTTCTTTGCCTCAAGTAGTTACGTATTTTACTTCTATCACATAACAAAGACCTTAACACGAGATGTGCTAATGGTTGTTGCATGAACTCATAAAACAAGATTCAAACAAATCTTATGAGGAAGAGGGTGAAGAAAATAGCTTTTATGGATTAAAAAATGAAGAAATAGAAAGCAACTGAGACTTTGAGTTCCTCTTTATTATTCTCTTATTTGATATTTTATATATTATTCATGTTATACATATATTGTTATTTTGCTTCTTGAAAAAATAAACAAATTCCTTAGACGAAGAGATTGTGATCATTTAATAAGTTCTACAAAGCAAATCATTATATTTTTATGTGATGATGTGTTCGTTTTGTTATTAATTTTATGTATAACTTATTCAAATGTATAAATTATCCAAAACATGCAATCACTTTTTTCACAAATTACGTTTTCAATATCAAAGATATTATGAACAAATCGCAGTGTTAGTTTATGTTATATAATATAAATATATTTTTAAAACTTACATTGATAATAATAACATTGTGTTTGTATTGGTCGATTTATATCTTAATACGATAATATTTGAATTAATGATATTATATATAACATTTTAAAAAATCCAATTTAATTATTATAAAATGGTGTAACGCGCAGCTATTATCTAGTTGAAATTATATTAACTATAGTATATCCTCCATTGTAAAATTGATCTACATGTCTCAAATAAATATATAAATATAAATCTATTTACTAAATAATTTTATAATATTTATCTTCAACGTTCATTTACTTTTGAAAATGTTGATGTGAATACTCTATATATATATATATGATGATTATGTATGACCATGGTTGGTGGATGGAGAAATTACTTGGACCAAAATCTCACCAAACCCATCCACTTTGATTTCATTTTCATTTTGGGTTTGGTAAGCTTTCCACTGTCCCAATTTTCTTCTTCTTCTTCTTTTTATTGTTTGTAATTACTGATTATTTGTTTACATTTTGGTATTATTTTGAATTATGTTTAATTATTCATTAATTTGAGTTTAAGGATAAGCACAGCGCAGACGTGACGTCAGGCAAACGATTATCGATATTTTTTTCTTTTGCCTTCGGAATGCACATCTTCGTTTCAGTTATGTACGTTACAAAAATAGCAACAATATTTATACGAATATTCCAAATTTGTAATATCTAATCTTTACATTTTTTTTATTTTGTCACATTATTATTAGAATAATTAATATTTTAACTCGTTTAATAATTTATGAAAGTTAAAAACCACATATACTTTGAATCCATAAATAAGATATTGTCAAGTTTTCTACAATGAACAATACAAAATATCTATAACTGAAATATTCAAATAAATAATTTTGAGTTTAAATTCCTTAAAACTATTAAAAAAGATAAAATTCTTCCATACTATATTTTAAAAAATCATAAATCATGCAAGATATTGTAACATAATAGATTTATTTTTATATTTAAATTCATACGATGTAATAAAAAGAATAATAATTTTGGACGTGTGGCTATATTCAGCAAGGTACCACACCAACCCCGGTGTCCCTTTCCCTAGGCATCCCACGCTCGATTCGACAAGTAAGGCAAAAGATCTACATGGCAGACACGTGGCAGATATTCAACCGTGAAGATTCATGAAGATCCGACGGCTGAGATTACATTCCAACTAACCCATATGCCTACCCACCTTTCTTCCTCCTTCACACCCACTCTTTACGGCTTCTATTTAAAGCCTCCAAGCTGGCTTCTCTTCTCTCAGGGAATTTTCACGTAAATTCGACCTGAAAATTTCCTTAAATTCTTCTTAATTATTTTCTTGTACTAAAGGAAAATAAATTACGGCGATTGTTACGTACATACACATATACATATACATTTTCTCTTAGAAAGTGCAGATTTTCTCAGATATTTTCTCGCCTGCCAAATAGACCGTAGTCGCTTTTTTTTCTGATTTCCTCATCCGGTCGATCTAAAACCTCGATTTCTCCGTCGGGGTCATCGCAAGATCCAATCTTTCCACTTGGGTCATCGTCAAATCATCCTAAAAATGGAGTTTTGTCAACAATCCAACAACCACACCGCCGTAGCCGCCGACCCGTTGAACTGGAACGCTGCGGCGGAGGCGATGAAGGGGAGCCATCTCGAGGAGGTGAAACGGATGGTAGCAGACTATAGGAAGAAGACGGTTAAGCTCGGCGGAGAGACGCTCACGATCGGCCAGGTCGCAGCAGTGGCTGATGGAGGAGCGGCGGCAAAGGTGGAGCTGGCGGAGGCGGCTCGGGCCGGCGTGAAGGCGAGCTCCGACTGGGTGATGGAAAGCATGAACCGTGGTACGGACAGTTATGGAGTAACCACAGGGTTTGGTGCAACTTCACATAGAAGGACCAAACAAGGTGGTGCTCTTCAAAAGGAGCTCATTAGGTAATTAATTCATAATTAACTAAATATTAATTAACAGTATATCCTTTAATTTTTCCCGTTAATAATAATCCAAAATATCATGTGCTTTCTGGGAATTATTTTTTGGACTAATTTGGACCACTTGAATCACATCACCAGAATTTTAAGGATAGTGATTTCGAATTCAGCAGCTTTTGCTAATCAATTTAATACTTTTATGTAAACAATAGTTAATTAAGTTCATAAACCAATAATTAAAAATATAATTATAACAAATAAAGAGTGTAAACTTTGTGACGTTTCCATATAATACCTAATTATTAGGTGAAAGTTTTTATTGTTGACGTGAACGCTTTGCATGTCTTTTATTTCCTGCCTTCCCCGTTTTCTTGAAGTTCATTATTTAATACTATAATTTAATACTAACTTTTAACAAATATATAAAACACACACATGCATGCACATATACATGCATATATATACACACCATATATAATGTTGGAGGTAGCAGCAAAACTATCTAATATGGTAATATATATCAAATTTGTTCGAGTACATATATAGCATGTCTCATAAAAATATTTGATACCAATATAAGCAAAATTAAATTTTTGCCCCATAAAATAAATGGAAAAAAGTTTTTTTTTGTTTCTGTTGTAACAAATTTCCCAAATAACTTTTGGCCAGGTTCCTGAACGCCGGAATCTTCGGCGCCGGCGCCGGAGGTGCCACGTGTCATACTCTGCCGCAGGCGGCGACACGAGCGGCGATGCTCGTCCGCATTAACACCCTCTTGCAAGGCTATTCAGGCATACGGTTCGAGATCCTCGAAGCCATCACAAAGTTTCTCAACCACAACATCACTCCTTGTCTCCCTCTACGTGGCACCATCACCGCCTCCGGTGACCTCGTGCCTCTCTCCTACATAGCCGGACTCCTCACTGGCCGACCAAACTCCGTTGCCGTCGGCCCTTCCGGCGAGACCCTCTCCGCAACCGAGGCCTTCAAGCTAGCCGGAATCGGCGATGGCTTGTTCTTCGAGCTGCAACCGAAGGAGGGTCTTGCTCTAGTCAACGGGACCGCCGTGGGGTCGGGTTTAGCGGCAACGGTTCTGTTCGAAGCAAACATTCTGGCTGTTCTGTCGGAGGTTATGTCGGCGATTTTCGCCGAAGTGATGCAGGGGAAACCAGAGTTTACAGATCATTTGACGCATAAATTGAAACACCATCCTGGTCAGATTGAAGCCGCAGCGATAATGGAACATATTTTAGTCGGAAGTTCTTATGTTAAGGAAGCTCAACGTCTCCACGACATCGATCCTCTTCAAAAACCAAAGCAAGATCGGTATGTTTTTTTTTTGTTAAAGTCTACTCGATTTAATCTGAATGCACTATGATTTATATACGAGGACGGCCGTGACCCGTCCTTAAACTTTATGGACGGATCGCGTCCCGTCTGCAAATTCACAGTGTTTCCACGTACGTAATTTGATCGTGTTTCCCGTCGAGTTTCGGATGGCTTTGTAGTCCGTAATTACGGACGGGTTACGAACTTATTTTTCCTCTCGTATTTGCTTACGGATTGCAGACATTTTTATTTTTGCGACGCGCGTTTACGAACCACTGTTTTTCGTCTCTAAACTTGTTTAAGAATTGATTTTGGACGGATTTTTCAGTCCTGACTCAACAATTAGTGTAGTGAATCTTGGAGTTTTTGTTAAATATATTATAAAATTTATGATTATGCAATATGGATAACATAATATAATAGTTTTAATATGATTTGGTGCTTTAAACTTTTGAATGTCATTTTTTTTTGAGTTTTTGTTGGTTGTTGTTTTAATATTTATTTAGTGTTTGCAGATACGCTCTAAGAACGTCACCTCAATGGTTGGGGCCACAGATCGAAGTGATCCGAGCCGCAACGAAGATGATCGAACGTGAGATTAACTCTGTTAACGATAATCCTTTGATCGATGTTTCGAGGAACAAGGCTTTGCATGGAGGAAATTTTCAAGGGACGCCCATTGGAGTATCAATGGATAATACACGGCTTGCCATTGCTGCCATTGGGAAGCTCATGTTCGCGCAATTCTCTGAACTTGTAAACGATTTTTACAACAATGGACTGCCTTCTAATCTATCAGGTGGACGAAACCCTAGTCTTGATTATGGGTTTAAAGGTGCAGAAATAGCCATGGCCGCTTACTGTTCTGAACTTCAGTTCTTGGCTAATCCTGTGACTAACCACGTTCAAAGTGCTGAGCAACATAACCAGGACGTGAACTCACTCGGACTGATCTCGAGCCGTAAAACTGCAGAAGCCATTGATGTTCTCAAGCTCATGTCAGCAACGTATTTAGTTGCATTGTGTCAAGCCGTTGACCTTAGACATCTTGAGGAGAATCTCAAAAAGGCCGTGAAAGCCACTGTGAGCCAAGTGGCGAAACGTGTACTCACCGTTGGTTCGAACGGGGAGCTTCATCCTTGTCGATTTAGCGAACGGGACATCCTTCAAGTGGTCGATCGTGAACATGTCTTCGCCTATGCGGACGACCCTTGCAGCTTCACCTACCCTTTGATGCAGAAACTCAGACACGTCCTGGTCGACCACGCATTAGCCGACCCTGAACGCGAGGCCAATGTCACCACTTCCATCTTTCAGAAGATCGGAACGTTCGAGGCTGAGCTTAAATCATTGCTTCCAAAGGAAGTCGAACGTGTTCGAGCCGAATACGAGAACAATACATGCCATATCTCGAACAGAATCAAGGAATGCAGGTCGTATCCGTTGTATCACTTCGTCAGAACCGAGCTTGGGACATTGATACTCACCGGAGAGAAATCCAGGTCGCCGGGAGAGGAATTCGACAAGGTTTTCTCAGCGATTTGTGACGGAAAAATCATCGATCCCTTGTTGGAATGTCTTAAGGAATGGAACGGCGCTCCGATTCCGATCTGCTAAAAAAATTCAAAGAGGGATCACTAAGATCTTCAAACTATATATATACAGCTTCAGAAAAACGTACACAAACGTTGTACTTGAATTCCTTTTCTTTTCTTTTTTTTTTCATTACACGAACATTGCAATGTTATCTACTCTGTGTTTTTTTCCCTCTTCAACGAGGATCTAATATATTTAGATATGTTTCTGCTCCGGTTTCTTCTTCCACAAGTAACTCATTTGGGCTCTTTTGTCGATAAATGTTAAGCCCATTTTTATATTTTTGGCCCAATTTATGAAAAAGTTAAAGGAAATGGAGAGAGAGAGGAAGAAACGTTTGAATGAACATTTCAGATGACTTGAATGAATATTTCAGATTGTATTTCAGCTCTAATTAATCCGAGTACATGTGTTAGGTTCTTATACAATTTTTTGCAAGTAAAGGACAAAATATCCCAACGGCTACTTTCCCTAAATTATTCCTTGACAATGGCGTTAAAATATTCTCTGACATCTGACAATTTGTCAGATAACGGTCTGGTATTTTGCGTGTGAGTTTGTGCAGATTCATGTTGCAGGTGCTTGATGCAGGCGACCCGGCGTTCTTGCGTTCCACAACTCGCAGCTGAGGCGTCCCGGGACTTCGGTGTTGAGATGACCCGAGACAAAGTGCCTCGGCGTCCCGAGACTGCAATGACTCGAAGCTGCAATGCTGAGAGGTCTCGGGCCGCGTTGCTTGTGATTCGAGACATGGAGCCTTGGCGTCTCGAGGCCGCAGTGTTCCAAGATTGCATTGTCTCGGGGTCGCAGTCCTTTGGCGTCTCGATCATACCGGGACGCAAGATCATGAGGTTGTGGCGTCTCGGGTCGCAGTATCTCGGTGTCTTGATTTTCTGTATTCTGCGACCGCGGTTTGATGTTGTGTGAAGGCCGCGTCCTGGTGAATTGTGGTGACTGACCATACTCTTGACGTGTAGTGTTTACAGCCCCCCTCAAACTTGTGCTGGGAGGATCGCCAAGGCCAAGTTTGTTCCGTAAGTCAAGAAAGTGTGGGCGTGGTAAAGGCTTAGTAAAGATATCAGCGACCTGAAAGGTAGAGGCAATATGTTTAGTGATGATTGAACCAAGAGCAACCTTTTCACGAATAAAGTGATAATCAAGCTCAATATGTTTTGAGCGCTTGTGAAAGTCAGGGTTGGTAGACAGGTAGACAGCTGAAAGATTGTCGCAATGAAGGACAGTAGGCTGAAATTGTGGTATGCCAATGTCGCGGAGAAGGAAGGAGAGCCATGTGAGTTCTGCAGCTAAGGTGGCCTTAGCACGGTATTCAGCTTCAGTGGAGGACCGTGAGACAGTTGGCTGTTGTTTGGCGGACCAAGAGATGAGGTTACTGCCCAAGAAAACACAGAAACCAGTGGTGGCACGGCGGGTGGTGTGACACCCTGCCCAATCACTGTCACTAAAGGCGTGCATGATTAGTGAACTGTGAGAGTGAGTATAAAGCCCTTGATTTATGGAACCTTTTAAGTATCTTAATAAATGTTTTAGTAGTTTGAAGTCACCAAGAGAAGGACTGTGCATTTTTTGACAAAGTGAGTTAACGGTGAAGGAAATGTCTGGTCGTGTAATTGTTAGATACTGAAGCGCTCCTAAAATACTACGGAATTCGGTGGGGTTTAGATAGGGAATTTGTTCTGAAAATGAGTGTTTTAGAGGCATTGGAGTAGGGAGTGGTTTGGCTGATAACATGTCAGTTTTGTGTAGGATTTCTAGAGTGTATTGACTTTGGTGGAGAAACAATCCACTGTTATGATACTGAACTTGAATTCCTAAAAAATAGTGGAGACGTCCCAAGTCTTTCATCGAAAATTTGGAACTAAGTTGTTGGATGAGAGAGTTTATTAAAGATTCAGAGTTTCCTGTGATAAGCATATCGTCAACATATAGTAGTAAAAGAAGAGTGACAGATTGATGTTTGTAAATAAAAAGAGAGGGGTCTGCAGAACTGCAGACAAACCCAAATTCAATAAGGTAGGAACTGAATTTATTAAACCAAGCTCTAGGAGCTTGTTTTAAGCCATAGATGGCCTTTTTTAATTTGCAGACATGATTGGGTAATGTTTTATGCACAAAACCTGGTGGTTGTTTCATGAAGACAGATTCTTGAAGTTCTCCATGTAGGAAAGCATTACTGACGTCTAATTGTTTGATGAGCCATTTTTGTGTGGTTGCAAAGCTTAAGACTACTCTAATAGTTGATGTTTTAACAACCGGACTGTATGTATCTAAAAAATCTATTCCTTCTTCTTGATGAAAGCCTTTGGCTACAAGTCTGGATTTAAGTCTTTCAAGGGTCCCATCAGGACGTAATTTCTGTTTGAAGACCCATTTACAGCCTAAAACGTTCATGTGAGGTTGTAGTGGGACTAACTCCCAAGTATTTTGTTGATGTAATGCTAAGATTTCCTCTTGCATGGAAGCTGCCCAGCCTGCATGCTTTAATGCAGCTGTAACAGTTTTTGGGATGAATGGAACAAGGGATGTGGTGGATAGAGCATATTTAGGATTAGGTTTGAAGATGCCTGATTTGGCTCTAGTGTTCATGGGGTGGAATAGTGATTGTTGTGGTGGGATACTAAGAGGTGGCTCACCATCGTGTGGTGATGAGACACTGGGAAGTAACTCCTCATTTTGAGGAGCCACAGGTGAGTTGTGACCACTAGTCACAGGTGAGTTGTGACCACTGGTTACACAGGATCTGTCCAAGTTGTTTTGACCTGGATTATTTATGTTGTGAGTGGCTTCTATTTCTGTAATTGGTGTCTGATAAACAGGTTGTGGAGCATGTAATTCAGTAAGTTTAGGAATACTTACCTGGCATCCTTGTTGCCATGCCTGCAGCAGAGGAGTGTCATACCTGGAGCTAAATTTAGAGTAAACAGATGAGAAGGGAAAGTGATTCTCATTGAAAATAACATGTCTTACTGTGTAGACACGGCCAGTGGGAGGATATAGACATCTATATCCTTTGTGTTTGTTGTTGTATCCCAAGAACACACAATGGAGTGAGCGAGGTTCCAGCTTGTGTCTATAGTAAGGTCTTAAATATGGATAGCAAGAGCTTCCAAAGACTCTGAGTGCAGTATATTCTGGATCTTTTTGATACAACAACTGATAAGGGCTTTTGTATCCAAGACTTTTAGAAGGTAAAACATTAATAAGGTAATTTGATGTAAAGAAAGCTTCAACCCAGTAAAGAAGGGGTACCTGCCCTTGAAATAACATGGAAAGTCCAAGGTCAACTAGGTGTTTGTGTTTCCTTTCTGAGACTCCATTCTGTGCTGGAGTATGAGGACAGGACACACGTAGTTTGATCCCCCTTTTTGCTAGATGTCCTGTGAAATGATGGCTACTGAATTCTCCACCACCATCACACTGAAATGACTTGATTTTTTATTTAAATGTAGCTCAACTTGCGTTTGAAAGACAACAAATACTGAGAAAAATTCAGACTTAGTTTTAAGTGGATAAATCCAACTAAACCGTGTAAAATCATCAATGAAAATAACATAAAATTTAAATCCTTGAACTGATGTAATAGGTGAAGGTCCCCATAGATCACAGTGCAACAGTTCTAAAGGTTCAAAAGACTTAGAGTTAGAGTCATCAAAGGGAAGTCTAATGTTCTTAGAGATGTGACAGGAATCACAAAAGCTTAAGGAAACATTCTGAAATTTTATTAAGCCGGTGAGACGCAGTTTGTGAAGGACTTCTTCATGTGGATGACCTAGCCTCCTGTGCCAGGTATCTGCAGAAGCTGTCCTCTGTCTAACTGAAAACAACGCCTTTGGTGCTGAAGACTCAAGGACATAGAGTCCATTAGTCTTGAAGCCCCTTGCCAGTTCTCGTGGGATTGTAGATCCTTTATCAAAACACCATTAGAATCAAAAAGAACATAACAGGGTATATCTGAAGTAATCTGTGAGATGGAAAGTAAAGACTTTTTCAGACCAGGTACTACCAGAACATTGTGTAAATGAAGAGTACCTGATGTTGAGGCTAGATTAGTTGATCCCACATGTGTTATGGGCAAGAGTGACCCGTCTCCAACCATCACACTGTCTGAACCACCATAGATTCCATGATTTGTGAGGTTCAAGACTGAGCTGGTCATGTGTGAGCTGGCTCCTGAGTCCGGGTACCACTCATTTCCTGATGTATCATTAACTTGAAAGGTATTTAAAGCTTGAGGTATTTCTTGACATTGAAACGAGTTATCAAACCTATGCCAGCATTTGAGTGCTTCATGACCCGGTTTCCCACAGATTTGACATAATAGTCTTGTGTTACCAGGATTTTTAGTTAAATTTTGTGGGATGATAGGGTTACTACTGGAATAAAGTTGTTGTGTAAATCCACGTCCCCTAGAGGTGAAGTTTGAACGGCCTCTTTGGAACCTATTCTGACCTCTAGAGTAAGAGAAGTTACCTCGCCCGTAGTTTGAGTTATTTGTGTGATTAGAAGAGAATGATTGGTTGTTACCACTTTGTGCATTAAATGCATGGTGATGTGTGACTTCTGGTGGCCTGTGTATTCTGTTGCTCAAGGCCAGGCTAGTGAGTTGGCTCACCACATCCTCATAGGTAGGAAAAGGTTCCCTATGCATTGACGTGTGGATGACAGTGGTGAATGCTTCATACTCCTTTCTCAAGCCTTGAAGGAATCTGAAAATTTTCATTGAATCTGAGACAAGCTTCCCTATTGCTGCCAGATGATCACAAATGGACTTAAACTCCTTGATGTATTCTGTTGTAGTCTTTCCTTCCAATGAAATGGTCTGTAGTGATGCCAGGAGATCAAACTCTCTTGACACTGATACTTGGTTGAAATGCCTTGCTAGTGCCTCCCATACTCCAATGGAGGTCTTGATCCCAACAATGAGTCCGAAGACGTCTTCTGTGAGTGTCCCACATATCCAGGACCTCACCAGATTATCTATTTTCTTCCATGAGGAATGTTGTGGATTTGGAATTTGAACAACTTCATTACCATTTGTTGTGGCAATGGTTGGAGGTGGAAGGGCTGTTTCACCCGTGACAAACCCAAGGAGTTCTTGTGACTCCAACAGTGACTCTATTTGAGTCTTCCATATCAGATAATTTGTGTTTGACAACTTAAGAGTGATGAAATTTGAGATGTTTACATGAACCGGGAATGGAAAGAGGTCTTGCTCTTCCATGTTCAGTGTTTAAGTGAAGAATGGAGCCCTACAGGCTCTGATACCATGAAAAAGTTAAAGGAAATGGAGAGAGAGAGGAAGAAACGTTTGAATGAACATTTCAGATGACTTGAATGAATATTTCAGATTGTATTTCAGCTTTAATTAATCCGAGTACATATGCTAGGTTCTTATACAATTTTTTGCAAGTAAAGGACAAAATATCCCAACGGCTACTTTCCCTAAATTATTCCCTGACAATGGCGTTAAAATATTCTCTGACATCTGACAATTTGTCAGATAACGGTCTGGTATTTTGCGTGTGAGTTTGTGCAGATTCATGTTGCAGGTGCTTGATGCAGGCGACCCGGCGTTCTTGTGTGATTAGAAGAGAATGATTGGTTGTTACCACTTTGTGCATTAAATGCATGGTGATGTGTGACTTCTGGTGGCCTGTGTATCCTGCTGCTCAAGGCCAGGCTAGTGAGTTGGCTCACCACATCCTCATAGGTAGGGGAAGGGTGCGAGACATCTCGGAGGGTCGCCCTATTTGTGACGACTCGAGACAAGGTGCACTGGCGTCTCGGGTTTGCAGCGACCCGAAGGTATGATGTTGCGACGACTCGGGTCGCGCTGTCTGTGATGATGTCCCGGGACTAGTAGTCATTGCGTCTCGAGTTTTTGGTGACCCGGTGTCTTGACATTGCGGCGACTCGAGTCGCGCTGTTTGCTGTGACGACTCGAGTCGCGTAGCCTTTGTGTCTTGAGATTGCATTGTCTCGGGTCGCAGTCCTTTGGCGTCTCGATCATACCGGGACGCAAGATCATGAGGTTGTGGCGTCTCGGGTCGCAGTATCCCGGTGTCTTGATTTTCTGTATTCTGCGACCGCGGTTTGATGTTGTGTGAAGGCCGCGTCCTGGTGAATTGTGGTGACTGACCATACTCTTGACGTGTAGTGTTTACAATTTAATCAGTATAATTGTACTGGCCCATCCTTCATTTTCCTTTGTTATTTCATAAATAAGTTATATCCAAAATAGCATTTAAATTTAGATGTTATTTTGTGTGAATTTTATTATATTAGTTTAAATTAATTGTAGATTGAAACTTAATTTTTTTGGCCATTTTTTGTAAAAAAGATAAATATTTTTATTTTTTTGTTTGAAGTGATAGAGATGACATTGCAATTATAAAAATGTTTAGGAGTTAAGAAAATAAAGAAAATACTAATGAAAAATGAAAAAGATGGTAGAACTAGAAGTATTTTTGCTCAATAATCCATTATCTGATAATTACAAAATTGGATATTCAATTCGTTTAAAAAATAATTTAAAGATAATTCGATTCGTTTTAAAAAAATATTTCAATTCAAACAATCTAGTTTTTAATGTACTTATTAATTTTTTATTTTCATTAATTATTTTAAAATATATATTATTTCTTATAGTCATCTATTTATCATATTTTTCGAGTTTATGATTGATTGGATTGAATCTAAAATTTCCGAATGAATTTATAACAAATTGGAGTAGAATGAATAGAATTCTACCGGCCCTTTACATCCAAGCTACCATGTTATTTTTGATACACTTATACACCTAAATTTTTCTTCAACATTATAATATTTGTATTTGGCAAATGGTATATAACAATGCACAAATTTGAGTCAAGTCATCCAAAAAATTCAAAATAAAAGATTTGAACTTTAAAAACTCAATAAAAATCAATTGTTTGTTATGCCTCTCTTCTTAACCTTACCACTCATCAGCTCACCCATGAATCCCACATCGTCGAGCGATTCTTCCATGAAACTTGCCATCCAGATTTCGCGAAAATACTTTGTGATTAATGGATTTTCCCATCCAAACACATGATCGATGGTGGTTGAGGGTCGTAGTAGTCGGAGAGATGTGAGAAAGAAAGAGAAGAATATTGTGAATATGGTGAATGTTGTTTGATCTGAAGCTAGAAAATACGACGAAAAAGGAAAATCAAAGTCATTTTCTATCAAACCCTCCGTGAAATGGAAATATAGTTTTTAAATTTATGAAGTTTTTATTTGACACTAGGTTTTTACCCGCGCGTTGCGCGTGTATTTTTTGATAGTTTTATTGAACAAATATTAAAAAATTCTATAACATATGAATTTAGAAAATATAATGTTATAAAAAAATAATAGTTAGAACTTTTAATAAAAAATTTGTTAAATGACATATTTCATAATTAAATGATATCAATGATTTGTTAAATAAAAAATGAAAAAAATGTATAATAATGCAATACGAAATACCTTTAGCAAATATATTATTTATATTGATGATACATATAATCAACTGAATCAATTGTTATAATTTGTATATATATCAATAAAAATGTAACACGCTATAAAACTTACAAAATTCTTCTATTTGTTTTACAATTATAAGAAATACAATATATTATATAAGATATATTGTAGCTTCATGCAATAATAAATATATAAAATCAATAACTAATGTATTGATTATTTAAAATTAAATTCTAAAATTTTAAACTAAATATTTTGTTGGGATGTTATAAATTATTGTAAATATATTAATCTAATGTTCTTGCAAATATTTTTTAAATTAATATATTTAAACTTTATATAAAATGTATCAATAATGTATTTATTCTTTAAAATTAAATTTTGAAACTGTAAACTAAATACAAATTTTTAAGATCATGTATATATGTAAATTATTTTTCTTAATTGGAAGGTGAAAATTTTTTAATTATTAAAATTGTATGTATTGTAAAAAATGTATTTATTAGTATTTTATTTTGTTGAATGTTATACATTATTATAATTAATGATAGATATATAGTGTTTTATTAATTGGGAGGTGAAACGTTTGTATTTATTGTAAATTGTATTTATTATGTATTATTTTTAATACATATATATATATACTAAATGTGTACAGTAATTCTAATATTTTTAATACTAGTCTTTAATTGTGTATTTTTAATATATAATAATAGATTACTGGTATTTTAATCTAATGTTCTTCCAAAATATTTTTTAAAAATTATATATTTAAAATTTATATAAAGTAAGTCATGGATATATTGAATATTTAAAATTAAATTCTAAACTTTTAAACTAAATAAAAACTATTAAGATCATGTATATATGTATATTATTTTTAATTGGAATATGAAAAGTTTTTAATTATTAAAGATTGTATTTATTGTAAGAAATGCATTTATTATTATTTTTATTGTGTTTGGATGTTATAAATTATTGTAATCAATGATAGATGTATTATTTTTATTGTGTTTGGATGTTATAAATTATTTTATATAATTATTTTAGAAAGTGTTAGTACGAAATAGAAATCAACAAAAAGATTAAACATGAGGTGTTTGATATAATTACAATATTCGATCTATATCCATTAATATAAATATAATATTAGATATTTTTAATATTAATTATAAAAAATGACCATTTTTTGTGATAAAATTTAATTTTTAACTTGACATATTTATTTATATTAATTGGCAATAATAACACAATCATAATCCAAATATATATATTATATTAAGTTTTAACAATATTTGATTAATTAATTATACTATAAAACTATTATAATAAAAAATTAAACAAAATATAAATATTTTACTACATATTATTCCTTTTAAACATATTTTACACACGTACAAAATTATCATTATACTTATATAATATAGACAAATAAATATAATTTTACTTTGATAATATAATATAATATAAAAATATAAATAATAATAAAAAATCCTAATTCTCTTTCTACTCATCCCCTCCCACCTATAACCTGTCCGCCTCCTTTCCTTTCCTTTCCTTTCCCCCTTTCCCTCTCTGTTCTTTTTTCTTTCTTCTTCTTCATCTCTTTTTCTTTGTTAGTTGTGCTTTGTTCTGGTTATTTCTTTTATATGCCTTTGTCTTGTCCACTCTGTCTCTGCACTGATTTCGACGTCTGTGTCACGTTGATTCTGTCCAAATTCGGTCTCATTTTCATCCTCTTTAAACCAAATAATACCATTAAATTACCTCAAATTCGCCTTCAGTGAGACGATGAAGTGTGGGAGAGTATACACAAATGGCACAACATCGACGCTGTGAAATTTTGAAGTTGTAGCAGAAGAGGAGGATGCGTCGAGTGGAGAAGTCCTCGCATGGAAGACTATTGCATCCCGAAAGATATAAACATATACGTAACACACATAAAAAATATGCATCAAACGATGAAAGGAAATGAAGCAAATGATTCACCTCAAGGGTCGTTTTCTGCAAAACCCTAGATTCTAGACGATGAAGCGTATCAGAGCAATCGCAAACACCATAATCGTTTCATTAACCTATAATCGACCCCATTCTCATCCTCTTTAAACCGAATAATACCAGTAATTTACCTCAATTTCGCTTTCAGGAAGATGATTATGTGAGAGTAGTCACATATGGCACAACCGTCGACGCCGTGGAATTTTGGAAGTTGCGGTGGAAGAGAACGACGCGTCGGGTGGAGAAGTCTTGCGTGGAGTGTCGAAGAAGATGTTGCTTTAATGAAAGAATAATGTCATCCCGAGAGCTAAAGTTTTGGTTGAAAGATGAAATGAGGAATTTATGAGAGATGAAATACAAATTTGTGAAAGTAACGGATGAAGAAATAAAGGCAATAAAGACCAAAAGATAAGAGATAATGTTAGTGGCCATTAAAAATAATGGTAATGGACATTAATTTTAGGTGTTACTATTAAGAAATAATTGTAATGGATATTAATTTTTAAATGTTTAATTGAATTATAAAAAAAACTAAAAATCGAGGAGATAGATTTATTATTTAATTATTATTAAATAATTAATATAAAAAATAAAAGGAGCTAAAAATTTGAGGAGATAGATTTATTATTTAATTATTATTAAATAATTAATATAAAAAATAAAAGGAGGGTGTTTAGTATATAATTTTAAAATAGGTTATTTTAATTAATTGTAATTGTTATAGAATTTATATAATTTATGAATTTATATTTTTTGTATTTATTTTAATTTATAAAAATTGTTTCATGTTTTAATTCTTTGTCGTAATTGTATTATTCTAAAAAATTGAAAATAGGATATTTATTTAATATATATATATATCTATATTTATATATATATTGAACATATTTTTTATATCCACATTTTTATTATATTATTTGAAATAATCAAATATATATATATGTATAAAACTCTTTATTAAGAGAGGAAAAACTTTTTATGTATATAAAATATATTAAATTTAGAAATAATTACAATGAATATTAAATTTAGATTAGTGGCTATAAATAATTTTTAATGGAGAGTAAAACTTAATTATGAATTATAAAAAAAATCATGTGTTGATGTGGTGGTGCAATGAGGAAGCTCCATTTTATCTTACTTTATATATATATATTTTATGAGTGTTGTTAATGTCATTATTGACGTGATATCTATATCATCAATAGTTAACGGAAAATCGACGACGTATTAATTACGACATTAATTTTTGTATATTAATTTAAAAATTTGAATTTAAGTTTGCATATATAGATGTAGATATCACTTGTCAATTACAAAAATATAATATTAGAAAATTAGATGAATAATTTTATTAGAAATAATATTTTTTTGTTGGAAAAACAGTCTATTTTCTCCTCGAAAATATTGCTTTAGTCTTCCCTCCTTGATTTGGACCCTCGTATGGGCTTTTAGTTTTCATCTAATTCCCCTTTCAACTATCAAAAATCTTCATAAAACTCTTTCGTTAATTATCCGTTAATCGACCCGATTTTGATCCAATTTTGACTCGAATTTGCCTTAATTTTGACCCGATTTTGATCGAATTTTGACCCGAATTCGCCTTAATTTTGACTTGAATTTGACCCAAATTGGCCTAAATTTGACCTCAATTTTGACTCGATTTTAACTCAAAATTTTACTTAGTTTTGACCCGAATTTTACTTAATTTTAAACCGAATTTTAACAATAAATCAAGTTAATTATTTAATTTAATCGATTTACTTGATTTAATGGATTTCGAGTAAAATTGAGTACGGTTTTTTACTTGAAATCAATTAAACGGTCTATTTAACTCGGTTTGATCCGGTTTTGCTACAATTAACAATATCGTACTTAATTTTGATTTGTAATTAATTAAATCGAATAAATGACTTGATTTTTATGAAATTATCTAAAAGTTAGTATTTATTGTTTATGTGTGTAGTAAATTCACATATAATTTACTAAAATGTAATAGTTAAACATTAAATCGCATCAAAATTAAGTACAATTCTCGTTAAAATCGAGTCAAAATTAGGGTCACAATTTGGCCAAAATTGTATCAGATTCAGGTCAAAATTAGATCAGATTCGGGTCAAAATTGGATCGGATATATGGGTTTAAATCGAGTCAAAATGAAGGTCAAAATTGTGTTAAATTCGGATAAAAAATGAGTCAAAATTGTGTTGGATTCGGGTCAAAATCGAGTTAATCGAACCGTTTAATTGATTTCAAGTAAATTTTACTCGAAATCAATTAAATCAAGTAAATCTATTAAATTGAATAATTAACTTGATTTATTATTAAAATTACGTACAAATTCGGGTCAAAATTTAATAAAAATTCGAGTTAAAATTGTGTCAAAATTAAGGTCGAAATTAGGTAAAATTTAGGTGAAATTCGGGTCAAATTCGAATCAAAATTAAGTCGGATTCAAATCAAAAGTGGGTCAAAATCGAACCGATAAATGAATAATTAACGGAAAGGGTTTTAGGAAAAATTTTGATAGTTAAAAAGTAAATTGGGTGAAAACTAAAAATTGAGAGCAATCAGAGGAGCATCAAAAAAAAAAAAGAATAGAACTAAACTAGGATTTTTGCAGATAATAGGTTGTTTTTTTATTGTTTAAAGGGAATATAACATAAAAAATATCAAATTATTTTATTTTAATCTATAAAATATGAATTATTATTTTCAACCAAAAAATTCAAAATTATTTTTTCTTGTCTTAAAAACACTAACTTTAAGAATATATTGTAAAAAATACCATTTTTAATTTTTGCCTATAAAACACAAATTATTATTTTTAACCTAAAAAATTTGAATTTTTAAGTTTGTCTAAAAAAACACAAACTTATCAAATTAGTCATATCCATACACAAAAACTAAATCATATTTTAACTCTTTGAATTTTTAAGTGTTGTCTAAAAAACACAAACTTATCAAATTAATCATACGCATACACAAACACTAACTCTTGGTAACCCCAATTTCAACGTGATTTCAATCCTAATCCGAATTAAAAAAAATCCAAATTTGAACAAATTTCAACTCGAAATCTGAATTCAACCCAATTTCAAAACGATTTCAACCGAAAATCCAAATTTCACCCAATTTGAACAAGAATTTCAATCCAATTTCAACTGAATATCCGAATTCCATCCAATTTTAGTAAGCATTTCAACAAAAAATCCAAATTCGAATCAATTTAAGCTCGAAATTTGAATTAACCTAATTTCAACCGAAAATCCGATTGAATCTGGATTTCGGGTTGAAATGTTATTGAAATACTTACTAAATTTTGGTGGAATTTGAATTTTCGGTTGAAATTGGGTTGAATTCAGATTTCGGGTTGAAATTGGATTGAAAATCTTGTTGAAATTGGGTGAAATTTTGATTTTCGGTTGAAATCAGATTAAAATTGGGTTGAATTTAAATTCCCGATTTAAATTGAATTTGGATTCTTTCTAAAACTGAAATTGGACTGAAATTCTTTCTAAAATTTGGTGGAATTCAAAATTTCGATGAAATTGAGTTGACATTCTTATTGAAATAGGATGAAATTCGAAATTTATTTTGAAATAGGTTAAAACTGTATTGAAAAAAAATTTATATCGTAAACACTAAAGAAAGTTTAAAAAGAGTTAATGTTTGTGTTTGGATAGTTTTGATGAGTTCGTATTTTTTAAACAAAACTTAAAAATTCAAAATTTTTAGGATAAAAATAATAATTTGTGTTTTTTATAAACAAAAAATTGAAAATTTGGCATATTTCTACATTATATTCTTATTTTTATTTTTAAAGTTAATGTTTAAAAAAATATATAATTGAGAGATTTTTTTAATTAAAAATTATAATTCATATTTTATAAATTAAAATAAAATAATTTGATATTTTTTTATGATATATTCCTTCTTTAAACCACGTCATTTTTAAACCTTAATTCGTGGTCTTTGTATACGTTAGTAAAATTCCGAGATCGGAGTCTAAATTGCGCCGACTGCAAACATTAAAATAATTTAGGAATTTCATGTGTAATCCTTCCCCCTCTGCCCTGCGTGAGCAACCGCACAGTTTCTCACGTCTCCATCTCGTTTTCTTCTTCTTCTTCTTCTTCATTGATTTTCCATTGCTTTCACCCTTTTGATCTGATACCTCCTGCAATTTTCATTGTGTAATGCGGTTTCCGTTGGAGGCACTTGGAGACAATTGTGTACTATAAGTTTCTGGAATTCTGAATCTAGGGTTTTAGAGCACTTAGGGTTATAATTAGCAGGTAGGATTCTGTCGGTATGAGGTTAGAATTATCGTTTCTGTGGTTTTGGATGGTTTGAGTTTGAGTTCGGATTGGGATGGGTCATGTTGAAATACCCGATTGGCTAAAAGCCTTGCCATTGGCACCTGTGTATAGACCTACGGACACTGAATTCGCTGATCCGATTGCCTATATATCGAAAATTGAGAAGGAGGCAAGTGCCTTTGGTATTTGCAAGATCATTCCTCCGTTCCCAAAGCCGTCGAAGAAGTATGTTTTCCATAACTTAAACAAGTCCCTTTTGAAGGTCCCGGAACTGGGTTCGAATGTTGGTGTACCGAAAAAGGGTCGCGCAGATGGCGGAAATGATTGGGAGACTAGGGCAGTGTTCACCACTAGGCAGCAAGAATTAGGTCAGAGTTCAAAAAGAATGAGAGGAGAGAGCAATAATAACGCTCAATCAGGTGTTGTGAAGAAAGTATGGCAAAGTGGGGAGGTTTATACATTGGAGCAGTTTGAAGCAAAGTCGAAGGCTTTCTTCCGAAGCCAATTGGGAACTGTTAAGGATGTTTCTCCCATGGTTGTTGAGTCGTTATTCTGGAAATCAGCTTCGGAGAAGCCTATGTACATAGAATATGCGAATGATGTACCTGGTTCGGGTTTTGGGGAGCCAGAGGGTCATTTAAGGCATCTCCGACAGAGGAGGAAGAGGAGGAAGAGGGGATCATATCAAAGGAGGACAGAAAATGATGAAGCAAACAGGAATACCAATGGCAGTCAAGAACCAGACTGTAAGAACGATCAAACAACATGTCCTGAGATAGAAAGGACAATTGCTGCTTCACCTATTTTGTCATCTGATGAAGGTTCACACTCCTCCAGGCAAAAGAAGAATATGGACTCTGCCTATGACATGGAAAGCAGTGCAGGCTGGAAGCTTTCCAACAGTTCATGGAATCTCCAGACAATTGCACGTTCACCTGGTTCTATTACACGCTTCATGCCAGATGACATCCCTGGTGTTACTTCTCCCATGATCTATATCGGTATGTTGTTCAGCTGGTTTGCTTGGCATGTTGAGGATCATGAGCTTCATAGCTTGAATTTTCTTCACACTGGCTCGCAAAAGACTTGGTATGCTGTCCCTGGTGATTATGCATTTGAATTTGAAGAGGTTATCCGAAAGAAGGCTTATGGTGGACATGTTGACCAACTAGGTACGTTCAACTTGAAAACCATTGCACAATGGGCTATTCCTTTATGTGGTTGGTTGAATATAGAAATGTGTAACTGGTAGAGAGATGATAGATTGGGTTCTCTAGAACAAATCTTTACTTTGTCTCCTGATTCGACTTTTTCTTTGAATAGCATTATGTTGGTTTATATTCAAATAAGACATGTGCCTTATGATGACTGTTGTATGACAAAAAATATACTCTTGGAGGAATGTTTCAGACTGCAGGATTTACTCTTTATGATAGATATGAAGTATTGCAACATTTCCCAAGAAGTTTGGTGCTTTTGTTTCTCTTAAGTCATATCTACTCTTTGCTGCTGTCAGCTGCTCTCACACAGCTTGGCGAAAAGACAACTCTCGTGTCACCTGAGATGATAGTTACATCTGGCATTCCTTGTTGTAGGTAGGTTTCGTTCTTAAGGTTATTGGCATTTATATACCTAATACTCGAATGAATCCCTTCCACTCCATTTCCCTTTGAGTTTTGTATGCATAAAATTTTATATTCTTAAGTTCTAACATGGGCAGGCATGTTTGTAAGCGTTTCTCATTATCATATTTGCGTTATGCTTATATCTACATTTGTTTCTTACGTAGGTTAATACAAAACCCGGGTGAATTTGTCGTGACTTTTCCGAGGTCTTATCATGTAGGATTCAGCCATGGTAATTTCATTCAATTATTTCAAACTTTCTTTGGAGTCTCAGTGACCGTAGTCTCTGCATTACAACATTTTCATTGCAAATGTTCAGAAAAGGATGTAGAGAAGATTTAATACTGCTAACAAACATTATCAGCAATGAATTTAACTTGCTTTGCCATGGAGAATTGAATTAATCAAGAAACCAGAGGTTCTTTATCTTACTGAATAGACTAATCAGTTGTATGGTAAAAGTAGTAAAATTGGTTTAGAATATGGATGGACTGCTGATTTTCAGAATCTCTAACTATGCAGATTCAATCTAATGTTATCTAGGTTTTAACTGCGGGGAAGCTGCTAATTTTGGAACTCCGCAGTGGCTAAACGTAGCCAAGGAAGCTGCTGTGCGTCGGGCAGCTATGAATTATCTCCCTATGTTGTCCCATCAACAGCTTCTCTATCTCTTGACCATGTCTTTCGTTTCAAGGCAAGTTTACATGGAATCTTTGTCCATTTGACTTGTTAAGTTTTGGTGAATTTGTGTTTTATTCTCATCTCCTATAATGTTAAATTTGTCAGAGTGCCACGATCATTGTTACCAGGTGCTCGTAACTCTCGTCTCAGAGATCGCCAGAGAGAGGAAAGAGAATTCCTGGTGAAGAAAGCTTTTGTAGAAGACATATTGAATGAAAACAAGATTTTATCTGTTCTTCTTCGAGATCCAGGTTATCGTTTAGTTTCCTGGGACCCGGATTCGCTTCCACGTATTACAGAGGCTGTTCCAGCTGTTGGGTTACCTACTGCCACTACTGCTGTTACAACTTCAGAAATATCGGAAGTCAAATTCGAGGGTCATTCTGACACACAAAATAATGACAAGAAGACTACTCTTTTAGAGGAATTGAGTTTGTTCATGGAGAAGCTGAGCGATGTATATGACAGTGATGGTGACAATGATCTGCTAAATGATTTCCAAGTTGATTCTGGATCATTACCATGTGTAGCTTGTGGCACTCTTGGCTTCCCGTTTATGTCTGTGGTACAACCATCTGAAAAAGCTTTAAGAGATTTAACCGAGAGATCAGAATTAGGTACTCCTATGTTCTTTTCCCTGGAATTTGTTATCTTTTTTATTCCTCCATTTTTATTTACCGCAAATCCCAGGATGAGGAATCAGAAATGGGTTTTGATTCAAGCTACCTCCACCATCTATTGTAGTTTAGCCTTTTATGGTTCTGATATATTAATGTTTTTAAGTCTTCCTGGTCCAACTTTGTATGCAGATACTCAGGAAATATCGGCACCAGCCTCAGAAAAGTTAGAGTACGGATGGAATACGTCCTGCAGATATTCAAGGCCTCGTATTTTTTGCCTTGAACATGCTGTTGAAGTTCAGAAGTTGATGCGTTTGAGGGGTGGAGTGAATATCCTTATAATTTGCCATAAAGGTAACAATGTGTGTAGCATCTTTCACCATTTAATTTGATTCCAAATAAATTCATTGATTTTCACCAATTTTGTAAGATAAGTTTAGATTAGCTGCAAATCTCTTGGGTGTTTACGTTGTCTGCGATTCTGCATTTATTACAACATGTCACCAGAATCCAATCAGCATGAATCTAAACTCATGTTGCTTTATTTAGATGGAACTTCTTACATATGCCATTTTAATTTTCACGTCATCTTTTTAGTTGTTTGACACTTTATACTGTCTTCCCTGTAATTTCCTTTGGAATTTGTTGCAGATTTTCAGAAAATAAAAGCACATGCTACTGTAGTTGCAGAGGAGGTTAATATCCCTTTTACCTATAATGACGTCCCTATAGAGAGTGCATCTCAAGAAGACTTGAGTTTAGTCGATCTTGCAATCGAAGACGAGGAAAACAATGAACATGGAGAAGATTGGACCTCAAAGCTCGGCATAAATCTACGATACTCTGTTAAGGTTAGGAAGAATTCCCCTTTTAAGAAAATTCAGCATGCATTGTCTTTGGGTGGATTGTTCTCAAACACAAGGGACAGCCCAGATTTGTCAAACATCAAATGGCTGCGGAGAAAACTGCGATCAAAAGCTAAACCCGTCGGTATCTCCAATAGTAAACCTTGTGAAGTAACAGATAGAAGATTCGTCGAGAATTTAGATTCTATGACAGGAAGAAAAGAAGAAAAGATTATTCAATATTTCAGAAGGAAAAAGTTAAAAACTAAGTCCTGTGGAGAACAAGGTCCGGAAGTAGACTCTGCAGCTAAATTCAGAGATCTTGATAACTCATCTGACAAACTTGCCGATAGCTCAGGTAGGCAACGATTGACCAGTGCAAATAATCTTGTGCTCAACTACGAGAATTCAGCTTCTGAAAGAATCATTCACGATGACGGAGGCTGTAGCTCACCTTCCATTGAGTCTTATAGGCAAGAACATGCTGGAAATGATTCCAAGGTCACCAATGAACCTTGTTCTGCTTCTGATAGTGTAGCTGTCACAAATAGTGTGCAGCAAGTGAATTCCGCTACCAGCAAGAACGATGAATCCCGAGGAGATTTTCAGGAAGTGGTTGGAATGAGAAACCAAGAGAATGAAGAACCCAAATCTACTGTCACAAACATTGAGGAAAAACTGCAATCACAGCCAATGGAACCAACCAATGGAGAAGCCTTCCCTGGTGCTTGCAAAGAGATGGAAGGAGATCGGGCTATTGGCTCACCGAGGACTTCATCCTTAACTCGCGTAGTTAACTGTATGGAACAGCATGATTCATCAGCTCGAGTGGGTTCAGAGGGGAATAAACAGACCATAAGCAACGGTGATCAAGCTTCTTCGAATGGCTTGAAAACCTCGGAAGATGAGCATTGTATGGAGATCTTGCATAATGGCTGTGAAGTTGAAAGCTTAGCGAAAACCAAAGTCGTAAAGGTCTCGAAAACTAATATGGGTCGGGAAGGGGAAACGAAGAAAATAGATGTGACCATTAGGAATAGCTTTATAAGGAGTCCATGTGAAGGGTTGAGGCCAAGGGTGAGGAGAGAATCAACATGTGGAACTCCATCTAACATCAGTGAATCGACCAACGAAGAGAAATTCACGGCAAAAGAGGCAAAGAAAACTTCAAATACTCGTGTGCGTCCTCATAAAGATATAAAAGAAGCCTCGACGAGCCACCATCGGTGTAACTTAGAGGGATGTAAGATGAGTTTTGAGAGGAAGGAGGATCTACAAATGCATAGGAGGAATCGTTGCACGCACGAAGGATGCAGTAAGAAATTCAGGGCTCATAAATACTTGTTGCTTCATCAGCGTGTGCACAATGACGATAGACCCTTCAAATGCCCGTGGAAGGAATGCTCGATGACGTTTAAATGGCAATGGGCGAGAACCGAGCATTTGCGTTTGCACACAGGAGAGCGGCCGTACAAATGCAAGGTCGATGGTTGTGGATTGTCGTTCAGGTTTGTCTCGGATTACAGCCGCCATAGACGAAAAACCGGGCATTATGTGAACTAAACTAAACTGGTTCTGCTGTTCCAAACAAGAGTCCTGCAGAATGTCGGAGTCTGTTTCGTTGTAGAGTTGTTGGGGTTTAGTTCTCGTCCAATGTTTAGACAGAGTTTCTCTTTGTATATGTGACATCTTTCTGACTTTGGACATGTTTTTTTTAATAGACTGCTGATTACAAAATAACTTAACCTTATTATTATTCTTTTTTATATTTTAAAAGATAATTTATGGGTTATAGAGTATATTATGTTTCTTTTTATCAATTAAACTAATTCTCGATAAATAATCTGAATATTATCATATGATCTGAATTTTGATAAGTATATTAATTTATTAATTTACACACAAAAAATTATATATTCTCTCTCCTATCTCTACCGTGTAAAACATTTCTTCCACTCTCTCTCTTTTATCTCTCTTCTCTCCTTTCTTATATTTACTAAGCTCTTCTCTCTCTCTCCTTATATTTACTAAAGTAATGTTTATATATATATATATATTATATTATTATTTATATATAAAGTTATGTGTATATGTGATATTATATATATATATGGTTACGTAAAGTAAAGTTATTATACTATACATAATATATATATTATACATGAATTATTATTATTAAGTATATAATAATTATTTATAGTATAATCATATAATATATATCTTATACTATATAATATATATACATATATATATCTATATGTCAATTAATATTTAATTTTTAACATTAACCTTATTATTATTCTTTTTTATATTTTAAAAGATAATTTATGGGTTATAGAGTATATTATGTTTCTTTTTATCAATTAAACTAATTCTCGATAAATAATCTGAATATTATCATATGATCTGAATTTTGATAAGTATATTAATTTATTAATTTTATTAATATAAATCAATGAAAGTTGTAGATTAGAGTGTTTGTCCACTAGTTTATTGTCATAATAATAAGATTTTAATTTATATTTTTGTTTCAATGTATAATTTATTAAATTTGTCTACATAAAAATTTATGACAAAAAGTATATTATTTATTTTGTTTTGTTGCGAATTTATTAATATGAATGACTTTTTTTTAAGGATTTTGAAAAATCTCTCTAGGATTTTCATATTTTATGGGTGTAATATCCACAACTGGCAATACAAATTCAGGCATATAACCTAACTTCGTCTATGAATCTTCAGTTAAGAAAAATGTAACTTCATAATTTGCTAAAGGTATTTTGTGATATATGATTATCATTAACTCCATAAATTATAAATAGCAAAAAAATAAATTATTGATTAATTTGCTAAACATATTATGTGATATATGATTAGTTAATATAAATTTGATTTAATATATTCCAAAAATGTATCACAATCCAAAATATATTTATGTAATATCACATTCCAAATTTGAGTACGTCCAATATAAACCTGGATTAAAAAACAACATATCCAAATGTAAATTCATTATTTTTTTCGAATTCGAAATAACCTCTTAAATAATTGTCAAATTCTTGATAGAAAAATAAAGATGGAACTTAAAAGAGACATAGTCTCAAATGGAAAATATAGAAAGTCATCGATATTGTATATTAATGATTTCCATTCTTACACAATTAAATTATGATATAGGTTTGCAGATGGTTTTTGGAATTGAGTATGTGCATGGGTTTGTGGATCTTGGGTCTGGGGCTTTTTGATTAAATTTGAATTGAGTATATTATTGTCAAAGATAGATCTTGGACTCTTTGATTAAATCTGAAATTAATTTTTAATTTTGAGTTTAATTTTT
>CM071871.1:39151894-39172078 GCA_036759665.1 Gynandropsis gynandra | reverse complement strand
AAACCAATTGACGCATCCTCCATAAACCCCTATTTTGTGATTTGCACCCCTTGGCTGATTCCATCCTTGGTGTAGGGATGTGTAGGTCCATAAATTCTACCCCCTATTAACCCCGATGATGCCATCATCAATCTAGATCTGAAATATGTCGCCTTCTACATGGGCTGCTAAAGATCGATTTAACTCGTGACCGATTGCATCCTCGACGTAGGGATGTGTATGCATCCTGTCGATTCCATCCTTGGTGTAGGTATGTGTAGGCCCATAAATCCTACCCGCTATTAACCTCGATGAGTCACGCCGACGAATGGCCCGACCCGCCTCTTGACCCGCCAACTTCCGACGGCAATGGAATCCATGCTCCCTTCTCTCTCCTTAAAGGTTCCACCCTTCTCATACCCAGAGCTAGGGTTTGGGTTCTGAAATCGAAATAAAATGAATATGGAATGGGAATAATCAAAATCCAAGCAAAATCAAGGAGAAATGGGAATTTCAGTGGAGCTTGGAGCCTCTCTAAACCGACATGTCGTCTCTCTCACAATGATGGTTTGTGGCAGCAAGATGGTTTGGAGAGGTTCCTTGAAGTAGCGGACGAAGGCGACTAATAAAGCGTAGAAGAACACAAAGAGAAGAAAAGAGAGGAGCGAGAGAGCATGGACCCGATGTGCAGTGAAGAGACCGGGGCGGTGGAGGGGAAAAAAGACCGAGATAACCGAAAAATCCAGAAGAAATCGACTTTCTCCATCTTCAGAAATCATCTACTGCCTCCATCTCCGATTTCGCAGGGTGGTATTGATTTTGAGAGGCTGGCTTCAGTTTTTTAGGGACTCTCCGTATTCAGTTTTTAGGGACTCTCCGTATTCCTCTTCGTAGGAGATAGAAAGAGAGAGATCATAGGAGAAAACGTAAATGAAATTTTTTTAATAAATACAGAAGGCGTGATGTGGAGGTCTGAGAGGCGAGAATCTTTCACAGGCCAGGAAAATATTGCCTTTCTAATATATAGATTTTATTTTTTAAAGCAAAATAAATAATGTTTATTTATTTAAAGTAATTGATATATTTTAGCTATTTTTAATTTTTCTCTAATCAATTTCCCATTAATCTTAAAAGGTAATTAATTATCGACACAACCTCGGACTTAGCCGGCCACTAATTGACCTCAAACATCTATAACCAATCCAATTAAATTGCCCATTAAAAGTAAAAGAAATTCTTTTTTTTCCTCAAAAACAAAAACAAAATTTTGTTAATATAAAAAATACATGATGATAGCATCAATGAGAAGATGACACGTGGACAAGCCGTGGCGGGTTTCCGTATCCCATGATTTTGCATCTTTAACCGTCTCCGATTAAACCGACGGCGGTGTGATCGTCAAATCCTCCGGCTTTTTTTTTATATACTTTTTTCAACGGCTACGATTTTTCTCTATCCGAATCCCAAACCCATCTCCTTGGGTTTCTTCCTTCTCTCCTTTTCTCATTGATCCTTTACTTTTCTTTTTTCGTTCCTGGATTCAGCGATCTTTGGCTCTTGGGTTTCCGAGGTTGGTTGGTATTTTCCTTTTTGTTTACTCACTTTTTTTTTTCTTTTTTCTTCTGTCAACTTGGAAATCTTTAGAAAATTTCATTCCTTTGTTTATTGGGTTTGTTGGGTCTGGTGTGGATTTGGTTTTGATTGGTCTCTTGGTGATAATTTATGCGGCATATTTATCATTGTCGACGTTATGGGGTTTTAGGGTTTTTTGGCAATTTTTTTTGCCATGTTCTTAAGGATTTACCTCTTCATACTGCGAAAAGTTGCTCTCTTTCCTCTTTGGGTTTCCGTGTCATATCTGTTCGAATTTTGATTCCTTTTAAGTGTTTTTGTGCAGGTAAGTTTTTTATATATTTTTTCTTTTGTGATCACTTGAAAGATTGCTTGAATTCGATAACTCAATGGAAATTGAATTTCATGGCTGCTTCTGGGGACGTCAAACCTTGTCATATGTTCCAAGGGGTTGAATAAAAAGATAAACTTGGTCTGAAATAACAAAGGTCGATCATTGTATGTGATATAGCATTCTGTTCAAATATCTGAGGAAGAGTATTTATTGACAATGGCCCACTGTTTTGTTCATTGCTCGGATATGAAAGATCATTTTTTTTCTTAATTTTTTCTCCTTACAGTTGATGAGATAGCCTAGAGAAGCACGAGCCGAGAGAGATAATTTGTGGTTTAAAATAGTGATTTTGTGAGGTGATGGGGCAAGAACCTGACCCAGATGTTGTTAAGTGGGGTCTTCAAGATCTGAAGGTTTGTACACTTACCAATGCTGGCTGTTGCAGTAGTGTTACTCAGTATGAGACAGACACTGTTACTCATGGCTACATTAAAGAAGGTTACAATGGAGCTTTGACTGGTTATGTAGAAAACGATGAGGTTATTGCTCAGCTTTATCAAGAAGAATTGTCTAAAGTTGCTCAAGTTGAGGCATTGGGTTTTGATAATCCCACCCGTTCCTCTGTTGTTTCACAAGAGTGGCTTCGTTCTGAAGGTGGAAATGATCGTTCTGACGCTGGATTCGCCTGTACAATCATATTTATATTTCAGTATTTCGGTTATGATGTGAATTTTTATTGTATGTAGGACAAGTAAATCAAGGAAAATCGAGTGATAATCGTGAAGATTCTGGTAATATGGAAGATTTGAATGATGTATTTCTCATGGAGGATGATGAATCCGTGCGTTCTGTACAAATAGAAGAAGACTCTTATCCATTGGATAGTGAGGTTGGAAAAAGACTGAACCAAATGGCTCGTGTTCCTGTAAGTACATCCTTATTTGCGATCGATTCAGGATGAACAGATTTCGAAAGTGTATCAGATTTTTATTTTGAGCTAAACCCATTGTTCTAATGGCTTGATATAGCATGTTCCCAAAATTAATGGAGAATTACCAACTGAAGATGAACAGATTTCGAATCATCAACGGCTTCTCCAGAGGTAAGAGTTTCAGAATTCATCATAGTATTGTATTATTTCTAAATTGTATTCATTCTACAGATTACAATTGTATGGTTTGGTGGAGAACAAGGTTGAAGGAGATGGCAATTGTCAGGTTATAATATCTTTTTCCTCTGTATTATTTCTTGGGATATTATTTCGGGCTGTGTTTCAATTGATTCATTCATGTTTTCGCAGTTTCGTTCATTGTCAGATCAGCTTTACCGTTCTCCTGATCATCACAAATTTGTGAGGGAACAAGTTGTTCATCAGGTTCTGCCCATTCCAATGAATTATATTCCCTCTTATATATATATTTTTAATTATTTTCAATTGTTATTAGCTTGCATATAATCGAGAGATGTACGAAGGGTATGTTCCAATGACTTACAATGACTATATGAAGAAAATGAATTTTTAATTATTTTCAATTGTTATTAGCTTGCGTATAATCGAGAGATGTACGAAGGGTATGTTCCAATGACTTACAATGACTATATGAAGAAAATGAGAAGGTTCACACTTCATTCCTACATTCTTTTCTTTAGATTTCATCGTTTATCGTTTAGATGAAAGAAAGCTGTTCGTCTTTAAACGAAACAGGAATGGAGAATGGGGTGATCATGTTACGCTTCAGGCCGCTGCGGATTGGGTGAGTATATATATATATATATCTATATACGCAACTCAAGCTGATTCTTTTATGAAAATGTGAATCGAGGCGATAACATTCATTCCATTTTTGTTGGTATGGCAGTTTGGTGTGAGGATATTCGTGATAACTTCGTTTAAGGATACATGTTACATAGAGATATTGCCATACAATCAGAAGTCGAATCGGCGTAAGTATGCATTCACTATTTGTTATTACCATTTTCTGAATTTCAAAAACATTTCTTGGAACATTTTCCATGTTGGTTTGTTTGTTTCAGTTATATGCTTAAGCTTTTGGGCTGAGGTTCATTACAATTCAATATATCCTGAAGGAGGTAAGATTGAGACAAACCCTGTTTTTTTTTTAAAAAAATAATTGATCTGTGTTCATTGTTTTTTTTTTATATCTGTTGCAGAGCTACCATTGCCAGAGAGCAAGAAGAAGAAGAAATATTGGGTTTTCTGAAATTTATTTCTTCCTTCTACTGTAGATATTCATATTTTTATTCTTTTTTTAGTGATTTAGAAATTAGTTTTAGCTACCAAAACATTACTGTGTATACACACACATGACAGATGAACTTCATTCATTTATTTATTGTTGTGGGTCTGAATTTCCTTACTCATAAACTCTATCGGTCAAAAACAGAAGATTTTGCAATTCTTGGGGTCAGAATTGCTTGATCATAAACTTTAGAGGTGAAAACAGAAGATTTAGCAATTCTTGGGAACTAAAGCCACAAGTTTATTTACATGTTTATGTACCTTTAAACGCAAAGAATGATATGAAACTCCATTGGAGGTGCTCTCAAAGCCAAACATGATCACCTTTCTCTATTTATTTACAATTATTGGCAGAGTTAGAGAAGATGATGGGTGTCTTTTTGTTAGCTGTACAAATACACTTTCTCTCTATCTCTCTGCCTATAGCAAACATAAGACTCATCAGCCTTTGTCTACTCGAATGGATCTTGAATGGCATTCGCTGCAGCGAGAGAGGACGAGAGTCCAATGCGCCGTTCTGCAGAAATACAAGTTTAGCTCGAGTTTTACAATGGCTGAACGAAGCTGAAAAGACTTATCGAAGCCTCTATATCAAAGAGAGGGTTTATGATTACCTCCTGTGGTGATAAGTTTTTCGACACGGGCAACAATGTGTTTTCCATAAGTGTATCTTTTCAAGGCACTCAGGTGGACTTTGATACGAGACAGAAGGAGTTCGAGGCTTTGATCATCGCATGTCTCGATTACCTTTTGCACGACATAGTTCCCGAATGGATCTTTCATCATCGCCTGTAAGATTTTCTCTTTTTAAACACCGTGAAATGACAGGAGAAACGAGGCGTGTGAAGGTGTTTAAAACAGACCTGTAATGGCTCGTTGTCATCAGTTGAACCGAGCATTTCATTCACGAGAATCTGTCGTTCCTCTGGACCACCGAATGTTAAACATTTTTCCACGACATTCGACGCAAACTTTTGTTGACTCATCTTTACGATCTGTCCAGCTAATTTTCTGATGATTTCAGATCGTTCATGGGGTTTACCATGTTGTATCACATGCTACAGAAAAATCGCAGCATTATAATGGTATGATCATAATGGTAAAATCATGAGAAATTTGGTGCCATATAATAATAATACCTGAATAACGTAATTCCCATACTGATCTTGTGCTAAAGTACATACTGAATTCATGATTTCATTCATAATGATCTGTTGAGTTTCTGTATCATCAATGTGTTCCAGGACCCTCTGAAGTCATTCGAATGTAAAAAATATCGTTAATGGCAAACGTCAAATCATCGTGGAACGAGGAAAAGGCGTAATAAGGTCTAACCTGAATGACCCGACAACCATAAGGATGGCTTGAAAGAGCTACAACTTGGCCATAGAAAGCAGAAATAATGAACTGAATCCGATCCTGAGGAACACGCTCTATACACTTTTGTATCACATGATTACCATTCTGATCATGAACACATTTCATCACCGATCCATCAAGTTCTTGTACCATTACCGTTTGTTGATCCGTATCAACCACTTCCAACGCCTTAAAGAATCGAGATTAGTATCCACACATTACATACACTTCTACAAGTATATCTCTAAGGCCAAACATACCTTCTGGATAACTCTACAGCCATACATTTGTAGCGAGAGTGGCAAAACGTAATCTGTAATTTGCTCGGCAAGTTCTTTTCTCTGTCGTTCTGTACCATGCTCAAAAAACTAGACGAAAAACTCAACATATAAAGCACTCGAATTCATATATATATCTGAATTGAGAGCTTCAAGAACTTGAATTTATACCTTTTGTATCACGTAATTTCCAAATACATCCGTCATTAAGGTACGAGCATAAGGAATTATCTCAGGGAATATTGAGTTCTTCTCCTCCTCAGTTGCAGTCTCGAGCTTTTGCTGAATGAATCGACTTCCATACTGATCCATACTGCATACAATACCGATAAAAACTCAGAGAAAAAGTTATCGTAAGATATAAAAAAAGGCGAGGGAAATACCTGAACTCGATCACGTGACCGATTATACTTGAAAGTTCTAAAGATCTTGTCTTATTGCTCTTGAATTCATCCAGTAAGACTGGTACATATCCAGCTTCTGATTTACTGCCAACATCTACATGGGACGGAACATGTTGTGATCCTCCAAAATGGGTTTTCATCATCGAGGCAGATTGTGGAATCCGCACGTTATGAAAGTTTCTCGAGTTCTTCAAAGGGGCCGTCAAATGGTTTCCCAAATACACACTGCTTAGATCATGTGAAGGGTTTTCAAATAATCTCGAATTTAAGGCACCGAAATTGTTCAATTGTTGCCTATTCTGAGCAAGCAACATTGCGAGGTAATCATTTCCCGAATCACCAAGTGAAGTCCCAGCGTTATTTCTAAGAAATGAATGATCATTTGGTGTAGAAGTAGAAGATGTTGTATACTTAGTTCTTTGTATATACTGCGTATAACGCGGGTCAGAAGCAACTTGATCTATTATTCCGTTCATGTTTCGTCTCTCTCTTTCGCCAATCAAAGGTGAGCCTGAAACAGCAAAAACCAATAGGATTAATCGTATTGAAAATCCCGTAGACACAAAGGATTGGCGTAAGAATAGAGAGACAAACCTTCAGTGAGATAATTCTCATGGAATGAACTCGACTTGTTATTTGCAAAATAAGCACCAGATCGGGAGAAGTCTGTTGCGTTGATATTTGGATCTTGGATATTTACATCAGATATTCCAAACCTCGATCGTTCCGTAGTAGAGTAAAGATTTGCAGAAGATGAAGTTCTTTTAGGAAAATTGGCACGGGGATCTATCGTAGAAGGGCCAACATTTTCTCCATATCCACTCATCAATCCACCGTAACTTGAAGAAAAAAGAAGATCATTAGACTCAGTTTTCCCGATATTCTTATGCTCATTGGACATGTTGAGCATAAAATCAGATTGACTGTCCAATTCAATCTTAAGCCGTGACTGAATAAGGTAATCTTTCGAATGCCTAATATCCGAAATGTTCAACCTAGATAACGTAGCAGCAGCTTCAACGGCATCAGCCTTGGTGCAAGATTCACAATTTTGAATGGTCAAGCCACCATTGTTCTTCTTCTCAATTGGACCAACTCTTGTACCGATAGGAGGAAGTGTAGAGAGCGAGGATCGGCCTGATAAATGTGATTCAGGAGTTCTATTTCTTGGTAATGGAGAACTCAAAGTGGATCCATGAATACCTTTCAAACCAATCAAATTAGGCGCTGCTCTTGAATGCATCGCCTCGTAAGACTCTAACTCGTTTTGCAGTCCATTGAGATTGAAATTGGATATAACTGTTGGATCTCTCATTTCCCGGAATGTGTTGCAACTTGCAGGGCGTGAAATTTGGCTCGATAAGGAGGCATCTCGATCAAGTCCTTCCTGTGAGTGAAAGAAGATTCAACATTTCCATTCAATTCGAGATAATCTGCAACTAATAGATGATCAGCAGTTTGAATATATCGGCAATACCTGAAGTATATCGGCAAAACTCTTCCTTCTCGGACCAAGACCAGAAGACCCTCCTGTGCCACGATCTAGCCACTGTACTGTCTTCTGAGAATTCCTCTGAGCCACCGCATTCCTCAGTTCGATCAAATCATTCTCCGCCTGATCGACTGGAATACCTTAGACCCTCCTGTGCCATGATCTAGCCACTGTACTGTCTTCTGAGAATGCCTCTGAGCCACCGCATTCCTCAGTTCGATCAAATCATTCTCCGCCTGATCGACTGGAATACCTGGTTGAACTGAGAAGAGTGATGAGTTCTCTACTTCTAAAGCCGTCTTTCTCCGTTCCCCAACGGGATCAAACAAGGCCTCGTTATATTGAAACCTCTGAGCAACCCTCCAATCCTCTTTGGATAACAATGGAGGAGGCAACCTCGGATTGGAATGTTCATTCGAATAGTAATACGAAAGATACGCAGGATGCCAACGTAACTCATCATCAGACAAAAGTCCAATCCCATTGCTATTACCGGTTATGTTGCCATTATCTGTAAAATCAGAATTCAAAAACTGACTATCTATGCCTCTTAACAAACCCTCAACCGTTGGAGGTGCACTGCCACTCCTATGAACATCGAGCTCTCGTTCATGGCCAATCATTTGCTGATTATGATGCTGTTGGAGCAATGATTCTAGCTCCCTCTGTAGTGTACCTTCGAGGTCCACATTGGATCCTCGGTTAGCACTTTGTAAGGTTGTTCTTGTGTCCATATTACTAGCAGTAGCCATGTCCTTTCATCTGAATATACAAAGCTAAACAATGAGCGAATCGACCAGACATTGAAACACAACAGAGACAACCTTCGGCAATGTAATAATCTGACCAATTTAACAGTTCATTGCATTTTGGTTCTTGTACATTTGGATGATAAAGTTCCCAAATTTCAACCTGATTTCGATTATTAATCAATAGAAAGAGAGACCCATTATCACTCTCATCCTCTACATCGTTCCTATATTCTCGAAATAATAGAACTAGAACAAAGAAATTATATCCCCTTTTTCTCCTACGCAACCAAAGAGAATAAAAGGTAATGATCAGAATCTAATCAACGATGAAAACAAAAGGATTTCAATGGCGACGAAAAGCCTCACCGATCCTTAATCATGCTCGTTCAAGCGACGTAAAACGGAAATAGAAAGGAGGAAAGAGAAAAGCTATGGCTATGACAATGTCGGAGATTTTTTGTTACCTGGCGAAGTGAAAAATCGGAGGAGAAAAAGGAAGAAAGTAATAATGATGGCGGAATCGAAAGGGTGAGATCGAAGATACAGAGGTGAAGAAATGAAGAAGAAGAAGAAGAAGAAGAAGAAGAAGACAAGAAGAGGAGAAGCATGGAGGGAGGAGGAGGTTCGAGATCGCGTTGATCTTCTGGTAATTATTCCAAACTGTCACTTTGGCTTTATTGATTTTTTTTTTAACAAAAAGTTTTTTTCATTACTTTTTTAATTTATTAATTAATTTAATGCTTGGTTGAAAATAAATTAAAGTGGAGACCCAAAAGGAGATATCATCAGAACCGTAGGATCATCTTCAGACCATTAAGAGTTGCGTGTTTCTTTGTTTTTTTATCATGTTTTCTTTTTTATTATCACAATATATGAAATAAAACCTTTATTACATAATTAACTTTTATGTGATGATAATATTATTGAATTCGTCATATAGAATTTCGGTTTCCTCCCGAACTAAACGGTTCGGATTCGACTTTGCTTTTACCATTAAACTCTAATGAAATAGATTGTAAAAATTTTGAAAAGAGAGATTGGTCGTTTTCTTTTAAATAGTTTCTGATTTTTTAATAATAAAGATAAAGTATTAAATTGTTATGTAACAAAAATAAATAATCGTTGTTAAAAAAATACAGCATATAGTTGTCTTATTATAGATCATTATACATGTTTAAAAATCACATTTGTGATAAATTTTGCTTCACCTTCTTCAAAATCAATTCTCATTTTTTAAATTAAAATTATACTAGTTAACCCAAATTAAACATCTCATTTAAAAAATAATAATCGAAAACGAAATCTAACTATATTCTATTTGATTCAAATTTGTACTAATATTTTAAAATCGTTTAGATACTGATCATAACTAAAACCGAATCAAACCAAATAACATCGAATTTAATTCGAAAACGAATATTATACAACCAAATATATCATCATGAAATCCGATCCAAAACAACCATCCCAAATTTTAAATTAGAATCTTAATTACTAGGGTTGAATTTCTATTCTCACCAAAGTTTAGCTATTTTGTCTATTCTCCTTCACGTATTGCGTTCATTCTATTCATCCTCATGTTTTGACTCTAATCCTATTTCCCCATCACGTTTTGTATTAAAACCCATCAATTTTAAACTGATTTCATACCCAATTTTGACTCGACCCAACCTAAATTGAAAAATTTCATATTATATTTTGAGCAAAATTATCACTTTCATTGTTTCATTGTTTTCAGCATGATCATGATGTAGAATCCTCTCACTCGCATGAGTCTCAAGTTATATCTTCGTTTTCCCATACGTTTAGGTAACATGTATTTCATTGATAATGTGTTATATTGTTTTTTTTTCTAACATGTTTTTAACATATATTTTGTAGAATCATAACGGTGTTGGAAAACTCAATTTGAAGGTATTTGTTTATGTTCTTTTCTTATTGAATACGTTAGTACTTATTTTAATTTGAAGACATTTTGTTGAATAGATTAGTATGAGTTTGTTCTTACATTTTACAATCGTTTTATAATAGAATTAATTTTGGGTGAAATTCACATTAAAATCAGATGGTTTAAAAATTTCAGCGAAACCGGCAGATTAATTAAAAATCGGGTCAAAATTTTAAGTAAAACCGGATCAATTCCAATAGCTCGGGTTAAAATTCCAGCAAACCGAAGTCAAAATTTCAGTCAAAATTGAGTCAAATTTTCAAAAAAACCGGGTCAAATTTTCAGCAAACCGGGTCAAAATTATAATAAATTGGTTGGGTCAAAATTCAGTAAACCGATCAAAATTTTATATAAACCGAACCGAATTAACATTTGGAAAAATAGAGTCAAAATTATAATAAATTGGGTTGGATCAAAAGTTAGCAAACCGGTCAAAATTTTAAGTAAACCGAACCGAGTCAACATTTGGTAAAACCGGATTAAATTCAATTCAATTTGGGTCGGGTCGGGTCAAAATTGGGTATGAAATCGGGTTAAAATTGATGGTTTTTTAGGGTTTAGGGGATAATTGTAGATTTAACAGGAATTTAGGCAGATTGGAAATATGCTGAATTACAAAACGTGAGGGGAAATATGATTAGGGACAATACATGAAGGAGGAATAGGATGAGCGCAATACATGAGGGGGAATAGGCAAAGTAACTAAACTTTGGGTGAGAATAGGAGTTTGTTCCTATTATATATAAAAGTTTGGTTTGACATTCATTCAAGTGGAATATTATAAGCAATGACGTGGTAATCATTTCATAGAAAAGATAATCGAATTTTAATTCAAATTTGTTATCGTTTTTCTATTAACATTTTCGATTCATTCTAAAAATTAATATGTTATTTTTTTATAAAAATGATTAAAATTTATTGTTTTTTTAATATATAAATCAATGTTGTGCGTTTTAAAATTTATAAATGTATCAATTCTATATTAATGATTTTTAGGATTTTAGTTAAAATTGTTCATATAATCATATATTCAATAATTATTTTTAAAATCATTACAAATTTATATATTATTATATATCCATATAATTATACATTCAATAATTTAATGAGATGGAAGCAAAAAGCTTTTTTTTTTTAATATGTGGAAGAAACTAAGTAGTAAAAGTTCATTTTGGTATTTAACCTACTCTCTTTGAACAGAAGATAAACTCTTACAGTTACACCAGCAGGCAGAACTGAACCCTTCTTCATTTTTGTTTTGGTCTGGATGACATTGATTACATCTTCGAGGCGTAACTGTCGAGCCTCCAGATCGTCCCGGCCCTCGCTATACGAACCAATTGAACCTTTTCATCAAAGTATGGAGACTAAAGTAAATGGTCAACTCGAAGAATCATTTTCTATCATTTCCCGTACTTCGTTGATGACAAAATGTGCTTTGTGGCCACCGATAACCTCTGCTTGTTTCTCGCCGTTTCTCCATAGCTACAGGTGGATATAGAACAGTGAATAAAAAGCTGGACTGCATAGCCAATGGCAGTAATTGATTCCATGCTTATCAGAAGATTGATCTAACATGAAAGTACCTGTATGGTTGGCATTTTCTGCTTGCAAAACGTTTTACCACATACCGATGAAAAAAAGTACGGTCAGATTGACAAACAATAATATCCCTACAAGGTGATCAAAACGTATCCGAACAAGCAGCATAGATTCTATAATGGACTTACCGTAACTCCTGCACGAGAAACAAGTCTATAGGGTACGGTGTTTACATCAACATGATAAAACCGCAATCTGGAAGAAATATGGAATAAGTTAAATGAATTCTCATCAGGGCACCAAGTAAGAGACAATCAAAATGGACGGTCTCTCGAAGATCAATCGTCGTTCCACATAAAACTATCCTTATAACTATAAGCCTGCAAGGTTTTACACATCAGATTCCTCAACTCGAGAGACATTTTAAAGAAGATTATAAAAAAAGAGGTGTTACGATAAGTTATCCCACATCGGCTAGGACATGAACTTTGGACTCATATATATGGTATTGGGTGTAATTAGTTAGGCCCAATCTCATATTTGACATGGTATCAGAGTCAAGTTCGTCTCAATTTGAATATATCGATGTTGAGCCCCCCGATTGTGATGTCCACGCTCCAAGACCGAGCCTAGGCGTGAGGGGGACTGTTATGATAAGTCGTCCCACATCGGCTACGACATGAACTTTGGACTCATATATATGATATTGAGCAATCCTAAAATCTTCAGCTAGCTTTTGTCATTAGTTAGGCTCAATCACATATTTGACAAAGGGTTCAATATCTCAGTAAAATTAGGCATAAAAAGAATAAATTGAACAATAACAAATTCAGTAGCATCATTCAGAGATATAACACAATACTTTCTACAATCTGTGGGAAGAAGATGATAAGTAATAGATATGTGGGCAAGAGATGTATATCCATTCTAACCTTGGGTAGTATTCTGCAGCCAGCTTTTCCAATTTCGGTGTTATGTATATACATTTCCTGCACCAAGCTGCCATCCTACAATCAAGAAGAGAAGGAAATGATCCTCGAAATCTACGTTTGGCATCACTGTACAAGAATCCAACATCAAAGCGAAGGCTATATACAGATTCAAAATCAGGAGGGTGTTAAAAACAATGCCCTGTTCAACAACATAACAATGGCGAACAATTTACCCCAGAAAGGGACAAAACGTAAGGAAGATTAAAGCAATGGCGGAAATGGTTCGCGAATTACACGAGAATACAAATCCCGAGTACAGGAATTGCTCTTTCCTTTCTGAATTCATACGTTTTAGGAATTCCCAAAATAAGTCTCTAGAGTTCGTCCAACATCACATAAAACCAACAAAAATTCCCAAAATAAGAACAACCGTAAACCTAGAAACTCACCAGACAATCACGACGGATTCGTCAAGCTCCTGAGCACCAGCCATAACCCGATCAAACTGATCCTCGCTGCAGATTGGTAGCAGCTCAATCGAGACGGGCGAGTCATCGAGCTCTTGCAAGGTACTGCCATCATGCTTTCGGACGTGAACTACTCGTATTCTCTCGGAAAACACGCCGATTTTCTCGGGAAAGCAGAGAGAATTTCTTGAACGAGAAAGAGAGCTCGGGAATTGACGGCAGATATTTCGATGAAGTGAAGCTGAGATCTCGGGATGTAAAGATCTCAGAGATGGACACAAGTTTACAGTCTCTGACATTATGTTCACAGAGACGGATTCATACACACGCACGCGTATATATATATATACATGTAGATATATATACATACACGTATACATTTTTTTCAAATTAGACCCTCAACTAAGTTTAATTATTGAATCAATCCCTCTACTATTTTCTCTAATTTATAGTCCAATATTCATACGAAATCCTCGATTACAAAATCATGTTACATATATTGTTGTAAAATAGTTGGATAGTATATCAGCGTCTAGCAATTAAACGAATTAATCAGTGATTAATATATTTAGACAAATAGAATTTTTGAATATTTTTTCTTAATTAAATAAAAAACATACATCAAAATATATAAGAGATTAAGATCCTATTATTTCTATAAATAAGGAAACTCAATAAACATAGAGAAATTAAGATGCTATAAATAAGGAAAATTAACAAACATAAGAAAATTGATATCTAGGAGAATATTTGATAATATTCTTCTAATATGCCTCCGAAAGATGAGTCTCGATGGAGAGACCAATCTTGAGCCGAAGTAGATCAAAGCGTGTTCAAGGCAGCGGCTTGGTAAGAGCATCCGCCAATTGATCCGCAAACAAGACATGAGCCACCCGAAGAAGTCCAGCCGTGATAAGACTTTGAATGAAATGATAGTCGATAGCTACATGTTTCATGCGAGAGTGGAAGATCGGATTGGCACAGAGATACGTTGCTCCAACGTTTATCACAATAACGCGGAGCCTGTTTAAGGCCATAGAGAGCTTTGTGTAATTTACACACATGAGACAGATGATCCCGATTGATAAAACCCGACGGTTGAACCATGTAGACGGCCTCAGAGAGAGAGCCTTGCAAAAAAGCATTATTGACGTCGAGTTGCCGCAATGTCCATATCCTCGTGACATCAAGACTGAGGACGAGTCGAATAGTAGCTGGCTTGATCACGGGACTAAATGTGTCATTGTAGTCTGTCGAGTTGCCGCAATGTCCAGTTCCTCGTGATAGCAAGACTGAGGACGAGTCGAATAGTAGTTGGCTTGATCACGGGACTAAACGTGTCATTGTAGTCGACACCGGGACGTTGATGGAAACCCTTAGCTACAAGGCGCGCCTTAAACATGTCAATCGAGCCATCAGAAAGACGTTTATCCGACGGGCAAGGTCCCAAGTGCCATTGCGAACCAAGGCATCAAACTCTTCATTCATGGTCGTCAATAAGAGCTTGAGAGACACATGTGGGTTCAATGTTCGTGGAAGGGGAAATTAAGGTGGTGAGAGTGAGTTTTTGTTTCGGCTTAGTGATACGATTTTTGGCTCGGGTGATCATAGGGTGAGTATTTTGCGGTGAAAGTTCTGGAAGTGTGGTCAATGGTGGTGGTGGCGAAAGGGATGACAACGGTGGTAAGGGAGACAAAGACACCGGTGGGGAAGGATCCGAACATTGGGTCTCGGCCGTAGATGGTGATGTACGAGTGGAGGTAATGGGAACAAGAGTACACGGAGGGAAGGAAGAGACGGGTGAAGTATCGGGGATGGATGCGCTCGGTGAACGAAAACGAGGGTAAGGGAACTCAGTTTCTATAAATTCAACATGACGAGAGACGAAGACTCGAGAGGTTGGTAAGTGGAGACAAAGAAACGCACTTTGGGTGAGAGAATACCCGACGAAAATACATGGGAGAGAGCGTGACTCGATTTTGTGGTGTGTATACGGTCTTAACCACGGGTAGCAAAGACAACCAAAAATGCGAAGTTTGAAATAATTAGGTGAGGATGTGAAAAGAGATTTAAATGGCGATTTAAAACCAAGGACTGAAGTGGGAAGACGATTTTTGAGATAGACGGCCGTCGGGAACGCAAAAATCCAAAAATCAAGAGGCATGGATGCGTGAGACAAGAGAGCAAGACCCGTTTCAACGATATGACGGTGTTTTCTTTCAGAAATCCCATTGTGCTTGGGTGTGTGGGGAGGCGTTGTAAAATGAGAAATGCCATGGATGGAAAAAAATTGTTGTAAAGAAATAAATTTGCCGCCATTGTCCGAATAAAGAGATCCAATTTTAGATGAAAAACGATTTTCGACAAGAGCCTTGAATCTTGGAAACATTTCAGAAATCTGAGATTTTCGATGCATGGAATAAAACCACGTATAACGAGTATAATGATCAACAAAAATAACGTAGTATTTAAACCCATCGAAAGAAATCACAGGAGACGTCCAAACATCGGTGGAAATGATTTCAAGTGGACGAGATGAAGTAACTGTAGAAACATAAAACGGGATCTTATGGCTTTTGTTTCGTAAACATGCATCACATGAAGGAATATGACATGACGGTCGTAACGGCAAAGACGAAGACGATATAACTTTATTCAAAACTTCAGAAGACGGATGGCCTAGTCTAGAATGCCACTCGAACAAAGTGGACTTGACGCTAGTGAAAGCAGTAATAGAGGGAGAGTGCGACAGAGAGGTTGGTTTGGAAAGGACTGACCACTCGTACACACCATCTTTAAGAAGTCCTTTCTTTATTGGTGCCCTCGTGTTAAGATCTTTCACCTAAAAGTAATGGGGAAAGAATTTCAACGAAACATTGTTGTGAGTACATAGTTGATGAACTTATATAAGGTTTTTATGCATCGAGGGGTACAAAGAACATTATAAAGGGATAAGTGACGAGAAGAGGAGAGTAAGGAGAAGGAACCCGGATCTGTAATAGTAAGTCCAAAACCATCACCGAGTATGACACCGTTGTTGCCCGTGTAAGGGGCGTGAAGAGCAAGATTCGCCAAGTCGGAGGTGACGTGATACGAGGCTCCGAAGTCTAACCACGTTGGTGAAGCCTCAGAGGGAATCGAGGCGTGTGAGGCATGATGAGCACTCGGAGGCCATGGTGATCCACCGCGTGAAGCAGAAGTGTTGGAAGACGGAGCCGGCGAGCGGAAAAGATGATAACGTCGGGCGCTATGGCCGTGTGTGCCGCAGAGTTGGCACTGGTCACCACGCGAGGAGAAACGGGGATGAGTTGATCCTCGGGCATCTAAATTTCCGCGGGAATCAGGGCGCCATGGTCCACGAGGTTTGTGATAGACATTGTTTGCGATAATATGAAGCACCGAGGGAACCGGTTGGGCTGCAAGGAGATCCACTTCATGGTTGAGGAATTTTTCGTGTAATTCAACAAAAGAGATAGTCGTATCCTTCGCATTCACAACATCTTTGATTAGTTTGTATTCGTCACCAAGGCCCGCAAAGATGAGATCAAGAAGATCCTCGAGATCCATGGGTTTCCCAAGAAGAGACAATTCATCCGCCTTGGTTTTGAAGAAGTTCATGCAATCATCAATCGTCTTTGCACCCCTAGTGAAACATCTCATTTGATCCTTGATTTGCTTGATGTGTCCGCGGCTGTAGCGTCCGTACGTGGAGGCGAGGATGGCCCATGCATCCCCGGAAGAGGCGGTCGAGGCAACTAGTGCCTGACAAGACATCAAGATGGAGCCAAGGAGGGTTACAAAAATCAGCCGGTCTTGTCGAAACCATGGTCCATAAGCCGGATTAGGAACCATGGTATTGTTGACCACAAGGGTCGGTACGGGTGCAAGGGACGGGTCAATCCAAGGACCCGAGCGGGTATGTCCCCTACCCGCTCGTGCAAGCCCTTTGCCCGAAGGAACCATGGTATTGTTGACCACAAGGGTCGGTACGGGTGCAAGGGACGGGTCAAGAAAACCGTCGAGATTGTAACCTTGGAGGATTGCACGGATTTGGATACACCACGTGAGATAGTTCGTCGTCGTGAGTTTGGTGACGTTGGAAACATTGACATGGATCAAAGTAGAAATAGGGTTCGAGGAATTGTATGGTGTAACAATATCACTCGATGAAGATGAAGGAGCTCCGGCGGAGGTGGTGTCTGCGTCGGAAGCCATAATCGGTGGTGGAATTCAGAAACGTGTTTAGGATTGATGTCTTTCAACTTAGTGCTCTCATACCATTTAGGCAAATAGAGTTTTTGAATATTTTCCCTTAATTAAACCAAGAATATACGTCAAAATATATAGGAGGTTAAAATCCTATAAATAAGGGAACTTAACAAACATAGAGAAATTAAGATCCTATAAATAAGGAAAATTAACAAACATAAGAAAATTGATATCTCGGAGAATATTTGGTAATATTCTCCTAATAATATGCGATTAAACGTTTTTTCTTTTTCCTTTTTTTAATATATTTTAATTTTTAAAATTATAAAATATAATATACAAAAATAATAAAAATAAAAAATATATTATATATAAAATATAAAGTCATATAAATCCATTAAACATATCATAAATATAACAAAATATTAATGAAAATCTAAATATCTAATATCTGCAGTATATTAGAGGAATTTATATATCGGTACCAAAATGATCTTACCTTAGAATCATTGATCTTGAGTCAAGACTTTGCGGAATTGTTGAGATGGATGAACGAACGAATAGATGAAGATGACGTACAAATGAATGAAGAAGAAAATGGTGCATAGATGAACGAAAACGAAGGCATCAAACAAAGATGAAGATGACTATCAACCAACGGTGAGCGACATTTAAAACTATAGAAACGACGAACGAAGACGACCAATGATGTTTAAAACTGAAAGAATTTCATGGCAAAAGAGAAACGATCAAAATGATATTGTTTTATATTCAAATTTCTAAAAAATATATAATCAAAACGACATCATTTTGATTTTTTTAATAAAAATAAGATCGATTTTTCATTAATACGACAATCGAACATCACCAAACACTAAACATCGACTAATCAACCACCTAAATCGACAGTGTTAACACTGGTTAGAATAACTCCGTTAATAACAATCATACGGTGTTAACACATGCCGTTAAGATAATGTTTACAATTATCCGGATCTTGTGCAAATTGACGTGGCAATTTATTATTAGCTACGACAGAGAATAATAATACACGGCGTCGCATGATAATATTCCTCAGGTGCACGAAAAGATTTGTAACAAAAGCCCAAATAGTCTCACAGATGGGCTTCGTGTCTTTTATGGGTGGCATTTGTAGTTCACACTTTTGCTTGCAAATAATCAAAATTTAACTTATTTTAATATTTTTATTCAGAATCTTAATATGAAAATCCTTTTTCAAATTATAATTTAAATTTGATGTAACAATATATTTTATAAAAATTATTTATTGAATTATAAAATTGTATTTAGATAACTTCAATATTTAAATCATTATCTAGATTTGGGTAAAACAAACACGAGCAAAACATGAACTAAATTCCTAATTTGTTAAAAAAATTAGATTCATATAAAAAATGTATAATTTCTTTTTACGAAATCGTTAGTTTCATCATTAATAGATATAATAAATTAGTGAAGTTATCTAAGAAACTGAAATATTAATCCACACTTCATAATGGTTTTTAACAGAAATATATTTTTGAAATCATTATAGTACAAAATAGAATAGCAAATACTGAAATGTATAATTACCACATAATATGTCAATAAATAAAATATAATTATCAACTTTTGTATATATATATTATATTTTGTTAGATCATTAATGGTGTGGTGTAAACACGAGTTATAAATTATTTCTAGACCATTTCACCGCAAGTATACGAATCGTATAGTACCAGGGTCGATCTCTAGGAACTAAAGCAACTAAACTAAGAATAAAACTAAACTAAGATGGAAAAGAGATAGAAAATGATGTGATCCTAAATTTCTAAACTAACCTAAGTGGTGACAACGAAACTAGGTTGGGGATAAAGTCAGATGTGGTAAACACTACGGGTGTACGGGATACCGGAAATTGCATAGATGAAACAACTAAGGATCGTAGATCTATCAACTATTCTTGACAACGGGAAATTCATGCCCTAAGGTAAGGAGTGATTCTTCCGAGCCTAAACCTCCTAACCATGGATACGTGCAACCCTACCTTCCAGCAGTGATTAACCCGTACCATGGCAGCATTACGAACGCAATCATTATTCCTAAGACGACTAACCGACCGGTTAGATTCTCATTAGCCAATCTTAATCTACAACTTAACAGGTCCAGATTCATCCTTTAACCTTCCAGCAAAGTCTGAAATCCTATGTCGTTGAGCGGTCAGCACTAGCGTAGGAATGATAATGCTAAGCGTAGAACCGTAAATCAAGAATAAATTAATAGAACTAAGCATTAACGCAAGTCATCGTTCATACAATACAAATCCGATATCCCTACCCACAATAGGGACTCTACTCACTCATGGAGAAAATAAAAGATGAAGATAACATAATCCTATACATGATAGACTCTAAGGAATTCGATGCCTCGACCTTCCTTATCGTGTTACCGGTGCAAGGATTGATGCTTCTCTTCTTCTCCGACGCCTCCCGAGCCTTCCCAGATGTTTTTCCAGCCTTTCCTTGCCCTGTTCGTCGCCCCCTTTGCCCTCCATCTATTCTGTTCCTTAAATCCGCTCGTTTGAAAGTTACATCTAGGTTGTTGCGAATTAGACGGCCCGCTCGGGCACAGGTGTTACCCGGTCGTGCAGAGGCTC
>CM071871.1:39133290-39145561 GCA_036759665.1 Gynandropsis gynandra | reverse complement strand
ATGAACCTTTATTCCATATCATCCCATGACGTGATTGATGCAGCCGGCAAGTTGAAGAGCCAACGTTGCGCCGCATCTTTGAGTGAGAATGGGAACGCCATCAAATAAAGATCCTCCCGAGTGACTTCCGTTCCAACCTTAGTAGTGCTACATAGCATCTTGAAATCCGTAAGATGGGAGTTCGGATCTTCATTCTCCATTCCACGAAAGGCCGAATTGTTGAGCATCTGAATAAAAGCCGGTTGCAGCTCAACTTGGGTATCGATCGTGCGGGCCATGCACGAAAGTGACTGCGTGTGCTTAGGAGCGGTGTATGCTCCATAAGTCTCGTCGGCAGCATCCATATCGGGAATACTCGTGTTTTCTCCGCTGCTAGCACTATACGTATCTTCCTCCTTAGAGGCGTGTTGCTCGTGGTAGCTCGTTCTTTCTACCTCGGATTCGGAATCAACTATTCCGATCCTTCTTTTCTTGCGTAGGCTTCTTAATGTGCGTTCAACTTCGGGATCGTAGATGAGAAGTTTCTGAGTAGAGCTTCTCATACAAGTCTCCTGCACAACAAGAAACAAAACACCTAGCGTAAATCCGCGGTAGAAAAGAAAAGACTCGATAAAGGGAAAAACAACCAAACACAAAAACAAACAAACAAACAAAGAAAGACTCCGGAAAGGACTAGATCTTAATCTAGCTAATTCCTAGTCTAGGCCGTTATTAGTTCCCCGGCAACGGCGCCAAAAACTTGGTGCGGTGTAAACACGAGTTATAAATATTCCTAGACCACTTCACCGTAAGTATACAGATCGTGTAGTACCAGGGTCGATCTCTAGGGACTAAAGCAGCTAAACTAAGAATAAAACTAAACTAAGATGGAAAAGAGATAGAAAGGGATGTGATCCTAAATTTCTAAACAAACCTAAGTGGTGACAACGAAACTAGGTTGGGGATAAAGTCAGATATGGTAAACACTACGGGTGTACGGGATACCGGAAATTGCAGAGATGAAACAACTAAGGATCGTAGATCTATCATATATTCTTGACAATGGGAAATTCATGCCCTAAGGTAAGGAGTGATTCTTCCGAGCCTAAACCTCCTAATCATGGATACGTGCAACCCTACCTTCCAGCAGTGATTAACCCGTACCATGGCAACATTACGAACGCAATCATTATCCCTAAGACGACTAACCGACCGATCAGATTCTCATTAGTCAATCTTAATCTACAACTTAACAGGTCCGGATTAACCTTCCAGCAAAGTCTGAAATCCTATGTCGCTGAGCGGTCAGCACTAGCGTAGGAATGATAATGCTAAGTGTAGAACCGAAAGTCAAGAATAAATCAATAGAACTAAGCATTAACGCAAGTCATCGTTCATACAATACAAATCCGGTATCCCTACCTGCAGTAAGGACTCTACTCACTCATGGAGAAAATAAAAGATGAAGATAACATAATCCTATACATGATATACTCTAAGGAATTCGATGCCTCGACCTTCCCTATCGTGTTACCGGTGCAAGGATTGATGTTTCTCTTCTTCTCCGATGCCCGGGTCGTGCAAGGTGTGCGCATAAAACTCCGTAGGTTTTACCCGAGCGGGTGTACGAATGGTGCCCGACCGGGCACCCTTGTCTCCTTGAAATTTCTCTTTTTCGCTCGTTGCTCGGGTGTTCCTTTGGGTTCTAAAGCTCGATCTTGGCTCTGAGTAGATATATCTTCATTTCATGTGGTTTTGATCAGGAATCTGTCATTTTAAGCTCATTTAGGCCTTGTCGCCTAAAAACCTGAAAACCAACAAAACGGGTGTGTGAACCGCATAATCATATCGGATATGTAAGTTTCTATATAAGATACATGCGAAAATGGTGCTAAAATCTATCCTAATATTGATACACTTTCAGTGTTATCAATTAATATATCTTAACTATAAATAAATTATATTGAACTAAAGTTTTACAACACAACTAATAATATTTATTCTCTTCTTTTTTTGTTCATAGTAATTGATAACTTGTTTGACTCTGTTTAAATAGAGGACACTCTGTCTCCAGAATATGTTGCAGATACAGAAACTCATCAGGTTGGCCATGTTCCTCAAACTATAACTTTGGAGACCAGAACCACTCGTCCAACTCACAATGTGCATCCGATGCAAACTAGGGCAGAAAATCACATCTTCAAACCTATTCATTATCTCTCTTACAATGTTTCGTATACCGCGCATGAATCTGAACCACACACAATCACTGAAGCTCTCAAACATTATCAAAGGAGGCAGGCAATGAGTGAAGAGTTCAATGGTCTAGTCCGTAATCATACATGGGATCTTGTTCCTTCCTCTGAAGCTCAAAATGTTTGTGGGGTGCAAATAGGTATATCGGATTAAACGAAATCCGAATGGAACAGTTGATAGTTACAAAGCAAGGCTTGTAGCTAAAGGATTTCATCAACGTCCTGGGGTCGACTATCACGAGGCATTCAGTCGGTGGTCAAGCCAACAACTATACATCTAATTCTTAGTCTTGCAATCTTGTTTGGTTGGGTTCTACGAAATATGGATGTAAACAACGCATTTTGCAAGAAAATCTCTTTGAAGAGGTCTTCATGTCACAACCCCCTGGGTTCATCGATAAAGATTGATCTGACTTTGTGTATAAACTCAACAAATCAATTTATGATCTAAAACAAGCACCAAGGGAATGGTACTCGGAGCTTCGTAAGTTTTTCCTCACTCGTGATTTTACTAACTCGCAGTTTCCAACGGACGGGGCAACGAATCCGTCCATTGGAAACATTTAGCAACGGATTGTAAAGGATTTGTTGATATTTTCAACGGGCCAAAATCCGTTGCAATCTGTTACAAATTTCAACGGAATTGTAACGGATAATCTTCGTTTCTATATCCGTTGGCAATATCCGTTGGAATATCCGTAAGAAACTGGGAAAAGGATTACAACGGGCGCCCGTTGCAAATTGTAACGAATGCCCGTTAGAAATCGCAACGGATGCCCGTTGATATTGTAAATTTCGAGGTTCAATGGTCGAATTAAATTACTGTGATGGAGCAATGGGCATCCGTTGCATTTTCCAACGAATGTCCATTGGAATATTTACTATTTATATCGGAACCTAGGGTTACCCCAAATCATCAATAACAACCATCTTAATATCTATTGTTGAATCCAAAACAACTTTTATGAACTGTTTCAGCTCCGGGATCGGGAAAAGGATTCCCGATGGTGATGCAGTTTATAAAGGTTGTTCTGAATTCGATAATAGACGTAAAGGTACTGGTTAATTTTGACAACGGATGTCCGTTGGAATATTTACTATTTATATCGGAACGTAGAGTTACTCCAAATCATCAATAACAAGTATCTTAATATCTATTGTTGAATCCAAAACAACCTTCATAAACTGTCTCACCGTCGGGATCGAAAAAGGATTCCCGACGGTGATGCAGTTTATGAGGGTTATTTTTGAATTCGATAATAGACGTAAATATGCTCATTAATTTTGATGAGAGAGGTGGTATTACAATAGTGTAATTGAAAAAGAACTCAATAAAATTGTAGTTGAACTTTTGACATATTACGTGTTATTTCGGTTATATTCAAAGTGTTAGTTCGATACATATTTCGCGTCATGTCTATTATGTATAATAAATTTAGATGATGTGGAATGTAAATGAAGTGTAACGTTCATGATGTGTAGTAATGTATATGATGTGTAATCGAAGACACTCATTGCCCGCCTCCATTGATAATGTTTCAGAGCTTTAGTGACTGTGTGTGGTTCAGATTCATGCGAAGTATACGAAACATTATAAGAGAGATGATGAATAGGTTTGAAGATGTGATTCTTTGCCCTAGTTTGCATCGGATGCACATTATGAGTTGGACGAGTGGTTCTGGTCTCCAAAGTTATAGTTTGAGGAACATGGCCAGCCTGATGAGTTTCTGTGTCTGCAACATGTTCTGGAGACATAGTGTCCTCTACTTCAGCAGAGTCAAACAGAGGCTGGTGTTGCTCTGTTTCGGTTGATTCAGAAATTGAGTGTGAAGGACTCGAGCTCAGGGGTTGTTGTAAATATGATGATGAGGGCATTTGTGACATAGAGGGAATTCTAGTGACAATAGGTTGAACAGAAGAATCTAAAGTTGAAAGTGAGTCAAGTGATGTGAAGGAACGTCGGGAAATATATGGAACATAGGTGGTGATATCAAAATATGGTAGGATATTTTCATGAAATTGGACATGTCGAGAGACATAAACTCTGGAGTTGATAGGATCATGACAGAGATATGCACTCTGTGTCAGGGAGTAACCAAGAAAAATGTAGGTCGGGGTTGTTGGTGTAAGGTTTGAGCCAAGGATAACAAAGACAACCAAAGACTCTAAGCTTGACATAGTTTGGTTGTGACCCGAAGAGACATTGAAAATGATATATGTTTGATAGAATTGGTGTGGGCATCTTATTTATTAGATAAACAGCAGTAGAGAATGCATAAGTCCAGAATGTGTCAGGTAGACACATGCATAAGAAGGGATAAGCATGTTTCTACAATGTGTCTGTGTTCGCGTTATGATATACCGTTGTGCTCTGGAATGTGTGGAGGAGTTGTGAAGTGAGAAATGTCGTGAGAGGCAAGAGCAATATATTCTCCACCATTTTCACTATAGAGAGACGAGATTTTAGTTTGAAAGTGTGTTTCGACAAGCTCTTTGAACTTTGTGAATGTGGAATGGACATGGGATTTCTACTTTAAAGGGTAAATCCAACTGTAGCGTTATAGTGGTCGACAAAAATGACATAATATTTGAACCCATCAATTGATAAGATTGGTGAAATCCAAACATCAGAAAAGAGTAATTCAAGATGACGAGTAGATGTAAGTTGGAGAAAGGAAGTTTATGACTTTCATTGCTTGAGCAAGAATGAAAAAACAAAGAATTTGAAGAGTGAGACAGCGATAATGAGAACTTGGACAACATGAGACGCAAGATAGGAAGAGCTGGATGATCTAGACGTGAATGCCACTCGGACAAAGTGGTCGTGGACGTAGAGAAGGTGATGAACGGATACACTTTTGGGTGAGAAACTGGCCACTCATAGAGACCATCTTTAGTTGGTCCTTTTGCGAGTATTGCCCCTCTTGAGATCCTTCACCTGAAATCCATGAGCAAAGAATTCAACCGAGACATGATTAGAGTTACACAGTTTGTGTATGGAGATAAGATTCTTGTTGATAGTTGGCACACAAAGAACATCAGTAAAGGAGAGTGTGCGAGATATAGAGGTTAAAGAAAAGAAACTCGTATGACTGATGGATAAATTTGAGTCATCGACGATCATCACTGTTTCACCTCCATTATAAGGGTTGTGGAAGGAAAGATTTTGTAGGTCCGAGGTAATGTGATAAGAAGCTCCACTGTCGAGTAGCTAGGCACCAGAATTATAGGAGGAGACAGCTGTATTATGAGTTCGGGGTTGCCATGGCCGTGAATTGGAGAAGCTGGGTGGAGGAGGTGCCCGAGGTCCAGCTTGTCTGGAAGCCGATATCAACTGAAATTATGGACACCTCTTAGCACTATGACCAAAAGCGCCACACGCTTGGTATTTTCCTTAATAACCCTTGGTGGTTTGATTGTTGTTCCTATTACAGTTTGTGTTTTTGCCACGATTTGCTGATGATCGGGCTCCAACATGAAGAGTAGTGACTGGAACAGGAGAGACATCAGGAGTCGATGCCTGAAGTTTGACTTCATGGTTGAGGAGACATTCGTGTAACTCATCCAAGGGTATGAGTGAATCACGAGCATTGACAGCATCAACAACGGATTTGAAGTCTTCACGGAGTCCATCAAGTATGACCTCAATGAGATCTTCGAAATCCAACAATTTTCCAAGAAGTGCAAGTTCATCCGATTTTGATTGAATGAATCTCATGTATTAACCAATCGTTTGTGATCCTTTCGTGCAACGCTTGAGTTGTTCCTTGATTTGACGGATATGGCAACGAGAAGCTTTAAGAGTTTCCGTGCCTAATGTGTGGAGGAGACACGAGCAGCCATCGGTTGGAGAGGTGTAGTGATAGCACCGATGAGTGCAGAGAAGAGGAGGCGATCTTGCTGCCTAAAAGGTGCAAATGCTGGGTTAGGAACAGAGATCCCGTCTTCAATGATTGTTGTCGAAGGAACAATAGAGGTTCTTAAATAAAACGTTCAAGACGAAGACCTTCAAGAAAAGCAAAGACTTGCACGCTCCAGATGAGGTAGTTCGAAGGTGTGAATTTGGAGATGTTGGCCATATTGACTTGGAGACGAACACGTTTTGGTTCTTGAGAGTTAAAAACTAAGGTGTGGTTTGTGGCAGATGATTGTGCATCATCGTTCACAGTTTTGCCGGTCATGGTGAAGAAGGTTGGCTGGCTAGATTATTTTTGCGTGAGTCATTTTAGGTTTTTGACAGATATGTCGGTAGCTTGGATGGCAAGGAATGGTGATGGCTTGTCAAGAAGAAGAAAGAAGCTTAGGAGGAGTAGGTTTGACCAGCGGTCCAGAGACTGGTTCCGGTAGGTCTGGCGTTGGGTAGATATCGGTCGACTGATTTGCTGGCGGAGGAAGAGATGTGGGTTGATTGATTTGCTGGCGAATTACCACGAATTGACCCAACCATCGAAGGAGTGAGACAGAAATTCCGATGAAAGGGAAGCAAAATTTGCTGGGTTTAGATAGGAAATGCGGCGAATTGACCCAACCGTCAAAGGAATGAGACGAAAATTTCGATGAAAGGGAAGCAGGATGTGCTGGAGAGTGGAGGAGGAAAAGAGAGTAAAAGAGACTGCTAAAGTGATAGATCTGGTGTTTTGTAAGTGAAAGATAGAAAAAGAATATTGGAAGATTAAGAAAGAGTTAGAGTTTGAGGACGGTGGTGGTGGTTAGGTTTACAACCTGCTCCGATACCATGTTTAAATAATTTCCAATTATATTAGAAAAGTGTTTATATATATATATATATATATAAACATGAGGACTTACGCAATTTTTCTAGATTTATACAACCAAACTCTCCTAAAGTTAAGATGAGCATATATTTGATTTAATATCTTTTTGAAATGAAAATACATATTTTTTTAAAAAATATTACATATAAAATATTATTTTATTTTTATATAATGACTATGTTATTATTTTTAAAATAATATACAAATTTTAATTATCATTTTTAAATTAATATCACTGCGATATATTTGAAATTAGAATTTACTTTAAAATAATAAATAAGATTATAATGTATATATCTGTAGCCAACTTCATAGATTCTAATGAAATTTATTTTAATTTATATTATTAGTTTGCATAAGTATAAATTTTATATTGAATTTAAAGTAGATAAAAAATCACAAATAAGCTATTTTTATCAAAATAATTGTTTTAAAAAATTATCAATTCAAACAACGTGATTATTACTTTTCAAAAAATAAACAAAAGAAAAATAAGTGATATTAAATTATGGAATTCATTAGATTCCATGCTTGTTTTGAATAAATCGAATTGTAAAATAATAAAGATTAGTTAATTGAATTAAAATCTTTTTCGTTCATCGTACTATGGGGAATGCCAAATGCCAGGTTGGCGATGACTTCACGTGCGATCCAATCAATATGTCTATCACCAAATCACGCTTTGATTAATTAACTAATTAATCATTACCTTTAAATTTTGTGTTCAACAAAGTCAATTAACGTGACGTGTGATATATATAATTAAAAATATTAAAACAATAAAAAATCAAATTCATTAATGATCAACTACACAAATTTTAAAAAATTATATTTGATTAATATTACATTGTAACTAATCATTACTTTATAGAAAGGACAAAATTTATAAATAAGAACAAAAAAAATAATATACATTTTATTAACAATCATAAAAATGATATCATCATATGAAAGATTACGATTGTTCATAAAAATCTAAAATACCAAATGTCATAAGAAATGTCTATACCATCTAGCAGAAGTTTAGATGAATATATAGACCGCTTTTAAAATAAGGAATTTAAATCATATTTAATTTAAATATATTCAAATAAATTTTGCTTTTTTAATGATAAATGTACTTTTATATTTTTCAAAAAATATAAAAACTATTGGTTTTCTCGATCCAATATTTTCATGTTTTCAAAAAAGATCTTAAATTTTTAGAAACTATCCCATATAAAAACATATTGTTTTATTAATGGCTATAATATATTCTTATATAATATCACGTATAGATCATAGAGATCATTTAAAGTCATGTATAAATTATATTAATGGAAGGTTCAACAAGATACAACAACAAAACAAGACGATGTATATAAAAACAATAAAATAAAACGAGATTATAATATAATAAAATTTAAAATGTAATAATACTTTTTTAAAACGTCACGGTATTTGTACTATTTTATGTTTATCATAATCAAATTTATAAAATTAGCGATTTCATTTATTTCAAATTGGTTGTTACTAACACATAACAAAAAACTAAAGTTACTAACAAAATAATTTTTGTCATCAACATATTGACTTATTTTAGTAATTAAATGAACATCCATGATCAAAAGAAATATATATGTTTCATATATAAACATAACATAGAAGTGTGATAAGTAAAAGCATACAAACAAATACTTGTAAATTTTCTTTATTTTTATTATTATCATTCACTGAGTTCGATTTTGTCAGGAGAAAAACAACAAAAATATTAAATTTTGTTTTTTTACAGAAGGGAAAAAAGGTAAGCGAAATAAAGGAGGGGATATAAACAACATATAATTATGAAATGTGGACCGACGAAAAGGTACCAGGTTGTCGGCCATGATACGGGCACATCGCCCATCCTTTGTTTAAAAGTTATTTACGCATTTATTATTTTTAATATATTTTGTTTCAAAGTGTGTTCAATGTAAATATATTAATATGAGAAAGTGAGTTTATAACAAAATGGAATATATTAGGATGGTATAAAAAAATATGTTCTATTGTAGTAAAAAATCAATTTGAAACCGACTACGCAAAAGATTTGTGGATCCTTCAATGTAATAAGACAAAAATATAATAAAATAAATAAAATATCTGTCAAAACGTGAAATAAATAATATATTTGTTAAGCGTGAAAAACGAAAACTTTCAAATAAATTGAATTGTGGATCCGTAATAAGACAAAAATATAATAAAATAAATAAAATATCTGTCAAAACGTGAAATAAATAATATATTTGTTAAGCGTGAAAGTGAAAAACTTTCAAATAAATTGAATAGAATATTAAAAATTTATATTTGTTTGAAATACGAAAATTATTAGATGAGATTAGAAAATATTATACAATTTACTTAAAATATTTGTAAAATAATTTTATTTTAGTTCTATTTGATTATAATATAATTTATTTCTATGTTTAATATATTTATAATTAAAAATTATGGTTTACTCTATTGTAAATATATTTTGTATGAAAAATTCTCTCAAAGAATATTATTTCACTTTAAAATCTATCAATTATTCTTTAGAAAAAAGCTTCTCAATATGTTGCACGATTGCATCGGTGGTTAGTCTCACACTAAATAATATAAATAACTTTGAAATAGCTACTATAGGAATCTAGGAATTCTAGAATGAAATTATGGAAGAAACGTTTGTGTGGAATATTTTCAACATATTCGTGATAGATTTGAAGAGTATGGGTTATGTTCTTTTCTTTTTAAAAAAATTTACATTCGTTAATAGTTACCGAAAACTTACAGAAAAAAAATGTTATCGTTGGTACATACATATTTTTTAGTCATTCGTAAATTATAGATGGATTTTTTAGTCGTTCGTAAATTACAAACGAGTTTTAAAGATTAGGTACATATTGTGGTTGATCTTTTATCCTTTGCATTTGTCTCTAACCCGTCAAAATTTTTTTAACTAACCTAACACTATTCTTCGTATATCTTACACAAAATTATCATTTCATATAATTAATATAATATTTATATTTTATATTATTACCATCTCATATTTTTTAGATCTAATATATTTGTTTTAGACAATAGAAATACAAAAGAATTGATTCAAAAATTCAATGTATCTCCAAGAAATTTATGCGAGGTATTTCGTAATTTATGATGTTATCGAAAAATCAATAAGTATATAAAGAAACCTGATAAATTGATTTGTTCATATTTATAATGCAATAATGAGAAGATACTAAATGCGAAAATTATGTAGAATTATCTTTATTTACAATATGTCTCCATAATTACTCTACCTCACATGAAAAACATGAGAAATTAGTTATATTGCTCAATAATATAATAGGAGCATTTGAAAAAAAATGGTGCTATAGGGATGAGTCAAGATATCAAAATGGTGTGAAATGTATTTAGTGAAAATATTGAAGAAGATCCGAATGATGACGTACTATTTTGGATAATGTTAGAGATACAAGTTATAAGGATGAGTCAAGATGTCAAAATGGTGAAACGTATTTGGTGAAACCAATCAATAAAATATTGAAGAAGACCCGAGTGATGATACAACATGACAAATTATAAGACTACATCTTGATTGAATATAAAATGTCAAATGAATTCTGATTATTTTATTAGTCACGAAAGATTTTTCTTATATACATAGACAATACCAAAAGTATAAAGGAAATATAATCTAAAAAAAATATTCAAAATATCTCGGAGAAATCTGAAGTATCTCAGAGATATCGCCAGAGTATTAAATGATATTTTGAAGAATATCCTCGTAACAATTTATGGATTGTACCCTTAATATAACATGTTGGATAAATATTAGACATTCACGATATGACGACTGTAATCGATTTTTTCATAGTTGTTTTAGTCTGCACATCTTAGGAATTTGAAGAATAATAATTCGTTTAAGAATTGCATGAATTTTATACTAAATTAGTAGAGATTATTTGCGCGAGGATGATTATGTTACTATGAAACAAAATATGTTGTGATCTTTGGTTTATTGTTATATTAAAATATTGATATGTGACAAGATAATTGAAAGCCGTAAAGAATTTGAATTAATTATCGATTTTTTTTTAAAAAATCACTTTTATTCAACGAAAAATAAAAATTGTTTTCATATCATCGTATGTGATATTTATTAATTATAAACCGAATCAAAATATTTATATAACAACATGTTTCATAAGAAGACACGTGTTTTGTAAACCGAATCAGAATATTTATGCCAATATGATATATTTATTAATCAAAATATTTATATCAATATGGTAAACAACAAGTGTTGAGAAGTGAAACACTTAAATTAAATATATACCGATTATTTTGTTGAAAATTAAAAATATCTATTTACACATGAATTTAATCCTTACTATATATTTGAAATGAATTAAGTTCAATAATAAAGCCTATAAAAAAACCAAAATAAAACACTAAAAAATGAGAGAAGAGGATTGGACGAAGGTACCTTACTAAAGATATCAACAAGAATATGTGGAGCAGATTTATTGATGGAGTTACAATAAAGATAGGTGGTGTGACCTAATTCTGACCCAAATGAGTGTGTTGATATCACACATAGCAATGTGACTTAAAGCTAACTAAATAATGTATGCCTAAACAAACCCTTTTGACCCACATTATTTGAAAAGGATGAAGCAATATCTCCAACCACATTTTTCAAAGCTAATATTTATTCTTTTTATTAATTTAAATCTATATTACAAATATCATAACTATTATAAACGTTCAACTCAAATTCATTAATGTTTTTATTAAAATTTGAAAAAACTAAAGAGTAGATGGCCAACACATTTGGTGGAGTTTTAAAACTCCAACGGATTTTCTATTCGATTCAATCGGTCTATCAGGTACACTTGGATACAGACTCAGACACACCCTGAGATTCTACCCGCCTTGAACCCGAATTCTAAATCACGAGCTTCACATATACATGTATGACAGCCTAAGACTATTCTCACAATAACCTTAGAGAATGACTCGCAAGCCACTCATCCACAAATCTCTAGATGCACACTCTATGATTTGTGTAAACAAAAACACTTCGCAAAGTGTATACAAAAACTCTAATTTAGTTTCGTCGTTTAAGCTCCACTTCTCTCTTTATCATTGTTGAACTCTCAAATCAGATGGAGAAGTCTTTCCATTGTTAAATCGGATCAGCACTCCTTAAATAGATCTCCTTGATGTGTTTGTTCCAATTTTGTGCTCCTTGTTTTT
>CM071871.1:39118467-39133010 GCA_036759665.1 Gynandropsis gynandra | reverse complement strand
AAAAAATTAAAATAAATCCTAAATAATGTTAGTCTTTTAGAATTTTGATTACAATTTTCATTAAATTTTTTCATACAAATAAAATAGATAGATCAAAAGGTGTTGTATTCTAGAAATCCAATTATATAACTGAATAAACTCTTTTATATTCTTTTTCTAACTCATATTCGTATTTTTTTTCATAGACAAAAATTCAACAATAAAATAAAAATCATTTTGCATCATATATATATATTATATAGTTGAGATTGAAAAATCAATATCACTTGATTATTATCAAATTCACTGCAATATTTCAATTTGGTATAGAATTGATTTGTGATGTTAAATTACAATTTAATAATATGTTAACATATAGATACAAATGTATAATTTTCATAAAACGAAATAATATCGTTATAGCACAAAATTTATTCAGTTTATTGTTCTTGATAATTTATACACAATATATATATACATATATACTTTCCTAAACCCATAGAAAACTCATTGGTATTATATTAATATACATTTTTCTGATTTTTTTTTTAGATTTTTTTCTCAAAAAATTAAAGTATAATTTATTGTCTTTATGAAAAGGAAATAAAGGTGAAACACATGTGGATTGTTTTGTGATTTTAGGTTGATGGCTTTTCATGATATCTATGTTTCCTCCAATTGTTGTTGTGATGTATATTCGACTCCAATATAAGTGATCACAACACATATACATACACACGTGTGTATATGTATTACGTTTAATATAAAAGACATTCAATTTTGTGGTGGTTTATGATTATTTAAAATTATGTTAAAATGCGTTATCTATTTTAACATAATGACCTATATCAAAACATTTGTCTTCACGAATCTAAAATTAAAACATTAAACAAAATAGGAACAAATGAAATCTTTGAATTGACATTCATAGATCAAGAGTTAATTAGTCTATATGAGTAGAAAAATTACTTACATTACTTACTTGTGTGTGTGTATATATATATATATTGTTAAATTTATGAGAATGTTTCATATATTGAGATTATGGAATATAGTCAAAGACCATAAATATAACATTTATTTCATTCATCAATCATACACAAGCTTTTTCATAACAATATCAACAATACAAAAAAAATTTGCTTTAATAACGCCTTCACTTCTTATTTAAATGTTTACTTTAGATTTTTTTTATCGCTAAATAGTTTAACTTTATAGCTGTAAATTTTATCTTGTTATTATGTACTAGGACTAGTACCCATTTTATACATCCTCAAGAATTTGGTCTATTATTCATCGTATATATTCCGTTATTTTTAATTAAATGTAAAGCTTAACCAAAAACATATAGACAAATTGACGGTAAATCATGTTGGAATATATTTTATTCGTAATTGTATATTTTTCATTGATAAAATATAGTGATAAAAATGATTTATTACCACATACATATATATATGTATAGTGTGTATACGGAATATATACACACACAAAAGTGAAGTTATGAGATATAGGTCTCTCAAATTAAATTAGGTCCACAAGGCATTGTTTGTCTATAAATACCTCAAACCCAAACCCTTCATTCCTACATCTCTCTCTCTCTCTCTCTCTCTCCCCTTCTCCCTCTCCCGCTCCTCCTTCTCTCTCTCTCTTTCAAGTCAGTCCAAATGTGGATGAATTAATTCTGAGGTCAAAATAATTGCTTTAGTCCATATCATATGTATGCCATGAAAAGTTCACCCTTTTTATATTTATCTCAAGCATACATACATATATATATATATAGACACGCACACACACCCATATACATGAGGATATTCAAAATTTTAAACATTTTATTTTCAATTTATTGTTTTTCCTCAAATATGTATATTCTTAGTATAAGGATTTTAAAAAATTGTAAGAAGCAGCAAAAAACTTTGCTCTCTTTCTCAAAGCAGAATATACCCTTTGGGAAATTTTTTTCTCTTCTTATGGAAATATTGACCACTCATAAACTGCCACGTCAGCCCTTGGATTTTGATGTCTTCTAAACAAGATATTCCCGCTCTTTTGATTTTTCTATTCTTCCATTTTAAGCGTATGTTTTTTGTTGTTATATATATATATACATACATATGTATTGATAATATATATATAACATATACGTGTGCGTGCACTATATAATATACGAGATTCGATTCCAGTTGGAGGAAATTTTAATTCGTGGAGGAAATTTCATCAGTCGTTGTTTGTGGGTGCAGCATCATCAAGATTCACATTGAGACAGAAGAATCCTGGGATATTAATTAATTAATTAATTATATTAATATTATATTATATATATATATATATATCTTAGGTTTTATTCCGTAAATGAGAATCTTGATGATGCTGCATCAACGATTAACGGCTACAAAAACCCAAAAGAAAGAGATAATTTGGTGAGTCATTTTTCTCCCTTACCAATTTTCATTTTATTTTCCTATTGTTTCTACCGTTTCGGTCTATACATTCACTGTAAACGATTTAGGGTTTTTCTTTGATAAGAAACAAGCAAATGATAGGGAAAAATATTTTAATTTACCTTTTAATTTTGCGTCAATAAGAAGAAAAACCATTTCTAATTAATATTATTTTTTCTTATTTCTTTTTTTTTTTTGAATGCCATGCATATGATAGTCAAACATTAATTCAAAAATGAGCGCATACTGGTTCTTAAAAGTTGATCCATATATTAGTTAAAGTTTCAGCATTACTTTGTCTACAAATATTTTTGGGCTAATTATTTTGGTTGTAAAAATTGAGTTTTGTAATATTTTCAAGCCAATATGTAAGTTAATTTAGATGATATATTATAGTTCCGTTCTTCTGCTATGGTTCCATGAATTTCCTCTGTTATATGTACCGTCATGCTCTTGAATTTTCTTCATACATTGACAATGAAGAATAAAAAAATGCCCATTTTGTTCACCATGAATTAATAGCCTCTAATAAATTCCTAATTGTATGTTAAATGAAACCATTCATATCAGCATCCAATATGGATTTTGTATAAACGTTGCTCTTTTTGTTCTAATTATGAGTTATAATTACTTCCATTAATTAAAGATTGATCAAGTTTAGGGTTTAAGTTTTAAAATATAATGAAGAGTCATATCCATAAGTGATGGACATTTTAGGTTGAAACTATAGAGAACTACCAAAATATGCACTAAATACATATTCCATATTAATTAAACAATCCTAAATATACATCAATTTGTATATTTTAATTTTTTTATACACAATGTTTTTTTATATGCCAATCTTCAGTTCCGTTAATTATTATTTCAAATTAGACATTGTTAAATTAGAAAAAAAGAAAAGAATACGTTACAAATTAATGTTAGTCATAGAAAAAAATACGAATAATATATATTATAACTCACCATATAATATAATACATATATATATATATATTAATCAATATAGAAATAGTTGTTAAGAATCCACATTGAAAAGAGAATGAGACCTATATATATAAAGAGACGAACCAAATTATTCATTGTCAATTGGTTTGTGTTTTGAAATCCATGTACTTGTATAAGAGTTTGATTGATCTAAAATGAATATATATTACTGATATAAAAAATGATCTGGTGAGATTAGTGAAAAGAAATTATCATATTGAGGAGCATATTAAAAATCTCAAATTTAAAAATGAATGAAAACTAACACAATAAATGATATTGACTATTCTATTTATTGTCAATTAATTTTGAGTTGAAACCCATTATAATTCACCAATAACTACAAGAACAAAAAAAAACAAAATTGTGATTGGTATAAATAACAAATGGTTGATGATGATGTAATTTTATAACATGAGACTATATATATTTATTGACTATTATATTTATTCTCAATTAATTTTGAGTTGAAACCCATTATAATTCACCAATAACAAAAAAAAACAGAATAGTGGATGGGTACAAATAACAAATGGTTAATGATGGTGCAATTTTATAACATGAGACTATATATAAACATTTTTTTTCTTTTAAAAATTTAGAATATTTTTGGGGTATTGATTAAAACATGTGAGGTGTTGTGACACTTTGAAAAAATAGAGTAAAAAAAAGGATGAGGAGAATGGGTGATTAGATCTTGCTTGGCTATTTAGGTATCATTTCTCTCAAACTTCAGGTAGCAGTTGGGCCATCCTAAAGATTTCATCAGGATTCCATTTTTATTGATTTTTTAAATAAAATATATTATAAACGAAAAAATTGTTTATAACCCTAAATTAATAATGGAAATAAATGATTAAGATATAAATCGCATGATTATAAGCAATGTAGTCGGTAGTTTTTCTCTCGACAAATTATTAATAGTTTTGTAATCATATATGATTAGAATTAAAGTAGAATATTATTCAATTATATATGAATGGAATATGGATTTTTTTATTCTATCATACCTCAATATCCCTAATTATTTAGATGAAAATTCCAAAGAAAATGATATAACTTTGTGTTGTAAGTGCCGGTGATTCCATTATATTATATATATATATATATATCTTTATAGGAAAATTATGTATGGTCATCTCAATCAAACATGACTTAGGAAGAACTTATTTAAATGTGATGTTTTCTTTTGATTATAAATTATATACTGCTTCGCTTTTTTTAGTGTGACTTTTCAATTTTTTTACATATTTTTCTTTTTATATTATAAATCTAATCTTAAATCCGTAGAATATCCATTATCTTTTGTATCTTAAAATTCCAACATCCAAAATATAAAATGTTCAATTCGAAGAATAAATTTTACTATCCCTATATATATATTCTTCTCGAACACAGTGATTGTGACAATTATGTCACTCCAAGCGTAACCCTAAAGCTGTGCTCGGTGAGAAAAGATACCATTTATGCCAAATTTAAGGGTATGCACATGGTCCCCTACTTTTGTATTCCTCCTAACCATTAAATTAAATTTAATTGTTATTGATGTTGCTTCTGCAACAATGTCAATGACAAAATTCCATTTTTATTGAAGTTTCGATTAAACGAAATACAAAATTATATTTCTCGATAGAATTAGTCTCATTAATTATTAAATATTTGATGTTTGTATTTCTCTAACAATATGTATGTGTCGAACGCAAATATCATCACACTTTAATATTGTCTGATCTCTATTATTCCCTACGATTTATCCTATTGATTTTTGGAATGAAAGTATTCTCACCGTTGAGGATTTGATTTATTGATGGTTTTCTAAGACTAACCTCGTGTGAAGTGTTTAATGTATCACCTCCTATTTATTCACATTTACGAGTCTTTGGCAACTTTGTGATAAATTCACACCTCGAAGTCATCGTTGTATTTTTTGTTGGATATCCTCATGAAAAAAAAGTTCGGAGATTTTATGTCTTTGATTAGGTGAAATCATAGTTTCTCGGTATGTTATTTTCTTGGAGGATCAACTCCTATACCGGATCCTAGCGATGACCTCTATTCTATTATGACAATATATTTGAAACCCCAACACTTCTATGATTTTGGGATCCATATTGACGAAGATTTATTGCCTTGTCCTGTCCTAGTTCATCGTCTTCATTATCATAGTCTCTTCAGCCCCTCACATGTTTTGGTTGGTCCTTTAGTTTATTCAACTACGTAATATCCAATCTCGCACTATCTCAATCAGTTTTCGGATCAACATCATATATACCTTTTTGCAATATTTCCCACATATTCGGAACCCACAACTTATGTACAAACCATGAAAGGTCTTAACTGGCATCTTGCAATGCAAGCAGGGATTGATGCTCTTAACAAATCTTCACGATTTACCTCAAGACAAGAAATAAATTGGGTGTAAGCATATATTCAAAATGAAATACTGTTGGATGTTTCCCATGAATGTGATAAAATTCACTATGCGGTATTGAGTAATAATCAAGTAAAATGTATTGATTATACAAAAACATATGCACCCATGGTAAAAAAAATACCATAACTCGTGTTTTCTTCGCAATTGTTACATCCTGAATTGTGAATTGATCAGATGGATGTCCATAATAACTTTCTTCGTGGTGATTTTGATGAATATGTGTTTATACAGCTTCCTCTTGGTTTTCTCACTAGGTTCTTCTCGAGTGTAATTTGAAAAAATATTTATAATGTCAAACAAGATTCGAGACGTTGGTTTGCTTAATTTACTTCTGCACTATATGAATATGGAATTCAGAAGACATTTGCGGACTATTATTTATTCACATATAGTCATGATGGGTTATGTCTTCATGTATTTGTGTATGTTCATGACTTTATTGTCTAGGAATTTTTCGACCGCTATACAAGAATTCAAGCAATATATCGTCTCTTGTTTTCACATTGAATGGTTAGGTATTATCAAGTAAATATTAAAGTTGTTCGCAACACTGAAGACATGTATCTTGTCAATTTAAGTATGTGTTCGATATTACCGGAGAATAGTTACTTAAGCCCTCTCCCTTTTCAATTGAACAAAATCATCGTCTGACTACTTCTTGAATTTAGTCTTGAATCTCCAACGTTATCGACGTTAAGTCGAACATCACATTTACCTAAGTTCATGCACAAACTCGTCCCCCTTGTCGTACAATATACATCTTATCTTAGTTCATGCACAAACTTACTATCACTATTAAAAATTCTAAATTTAGAGATAGATTTATGGATAGATTTTGGTATTTTCCTAAATTACGTACCAACATGTTCTCACTTTAGGGGTTTTAGAGCTATAAAAGGTTATCTTTATAATTTATATTATTTAATATTCGGTTAGCATAATTGACTTGTGTAGATATTGTAACATATTTAGTAATCTAAGTGAAAGAAAAAAAAGAGTTAATTATCAATAGTTATCCATATAATGTTTTGGAAAAAGAAATTGAAAATTTACAAAATACATTACACCAATTAGGGTAAAATGGTTGATGAAGATAATATAAGTTCTTTTGGTGTGTGTGTAATGAAGGAAAAGGACCAGAAAGCAGCTAAAATAATGTCAATCGTAGAAAATAGTACATCGTTATTACACTAAAATATGAAATATTGCAATATGTCTCTCTATTCCCACGTGAATATTTCATAAATTCTTTTTGTATGTTTTCCTACAAAAACAAAACAAAAAACAAAAACCATAATAATAATTGGTAACAACGAACGTTAAAATTTTAAATCATATTGGCGCACTCCAATATGATTTAACATAGTTTATCAAATAGGTTATATAAACGATGTTAGATATATTAAAACTTAGAATTATCTAATATCAACGGGCATCCGTTGAAAATTGGCAACGGATACCCGTTGATACACGAACTAGCCCCCGACATTTAGAAAAAATTTCTAAGTGTTTCACATTTCCAACGGGCATCCGTTGCAAATTTTCTAACAGACACCCGTTACCAATTTTCCAACGGACTTCCGTTGGAAACTTAACGGTCGAAACCATTCCACTACAAAAAAACAGGCATTTTCCAACGGATGGTAACGGATTTCCGTCCGTTGAGAATCGATCGTTGGAAATTCATATCCGTTGCAATTCGCAACGGTCTTCCAACGGATAATATCCGTTGCAAATTTGTAACGGACATTTCAACGGAAATCTCCGTTGGAAAATTGGTAACAGACGCCCGTTGAAAATTTTTGTAACGGATACCCCTTGCAAATTTGCAACGCCCGTGTTACACTTTTTCAACGGACGTCCGTTGCCATTTACGCGGGGAAAATAAGCGGGAATTTAGCTTTCCAACGGGCATCCGTTGCCATTTACGCGGGGAAAATGAACGGAAATTTAGCTTTCCAACGGGCATCCATTGGAAAGTGGCGGGAAAGAGCAACGAACGTCCGTTGCAAAGTGGGGGGAAAAGGCAACGGACCCGTACTCGTACCCGCAAGACACGGTTACCCGACTTTCGGGTACCCGGAAAAACCCGCCATAAGTTTCGAAACCCGCGGGTACCCGTCCCGTAATTAAAAAATAACATAAAAACAAAAAACAAATCTCAAAATCTCACATTCACATTCAATATACATTCAATATACAATATACAAAATAAATTACATACAAATCACAAAAAATAGAAGGGATATCTTCAGGAAAATCCAAGAACACAAACCCGTCTTAGGCTAACGATGATGCCATTAGCACGGCATCAAGACAAACTGATAAAAACCGCACACACAGCTTTGCAGAATCGTCTGTCATAGACGACGAGAGCCTTGCTAGTTCATCGACTCTTCCAAGGCATCGGCGAAGAAGCGGCTTGAGCAGAGCAAAATAGAACAGAGAGTGACACGCAGCGAGCAAAGAGCAGAAACCGACAAGCCGAGAGCGGAGACCGACAAGCCGAGAGCGGAGAGCGACAAGTGGCGAGAGAAGCAGAGAGCGACGAACGATAAGCGGAGATCGGGCGAGCGAGAAATGGAGGCGTGAGATGGAGAGAGAGAGAGGAAATTGGGATAGCAGAGAGAGAGGAAAGGGGCGTGAGACTGTGAGAGAGAGGAAAGGGATAGACGGCAGAGAGAGAGGAAAGGGGTAGATAGAGATAGGTAAAGAGGAAGGAGGGTTAACCTAATGGCATTTATGTAATTTAATAAAATATTAGAGGTAGTTTTGTAATTTTTTTCGAGTACCCGCGGATACCCGTTTGTGAAAATATAATACCCGTCCCGAACTCAAACCCGGGGGTAATAGAAAAATATTACCCGAACCCGCACCCGCGAATACGAGTAATTTTTTGCGGGTTCGGAACGGGTTTCGGGTCGGGACAGGTTGTGCGGGTTTTTTTTCCACCCCTAACTAAAACTACGTTAATCTATCCTATTACATTTCGTATAAATCAGCGGGGTCGATATCGCGTGATCGCCATCACCTCTAGATGGCGTTGCATCTGAATCGGGACCCGGTTCTTGCTGCGACGTTGATCTCCTCCCTTTCCCCGACATTAACTCGATAACGCTCTCCAAGTGCTGAACTTTGGCTTCGAGCTCCTGGATCCGTCGTTGTTGCGTGAAACTCTCTTGCACTACAGGAGGTACCATCGCGGCGTCCTCGACGATATCCTTTTGAAGCGTCCCGAGACCGTATAGACGTCCTTATACGGTGTCACCGACTACAAGACAAAAAAAGTAACGTTAGATTTTTACAAATTATTCTATTAATAATCGAGAAATAAAATAATGAACTTTTACCTCTAAATAAATTTTGTCTTTTTGTAAAGGACTGAGTTCGTCGGGGCTTGAACCGCAAGCTTGAGATTGCTGTGTGATCTTCTCCATCACAGCTCTCACAGTTCACTCCGCTCGAGGATCGATGATTTCGGGTTCGTCGGCCTCTTCCCCGACAACCGACTTCTTCTTGGCATGGGTTTATAATACCAGCTCAAGAAGATTTGGTTCTCTTCCTATCTGTTGCATCTATAATATAAAATAAATATAGTTAGATAAATATTTAAATAAACAAAAAATTTAAATAAAGAAAATTTTACCAATTCTTTTCTTCGTTTCGGGAAGGATTTTGATCCCGAAGTATGGCGATGCGGACCATCTCCGGGAACCTTCTCACCGTAGCGATATTGTTTGGCCTTCTCGCTCTTGGCCTTGAATTCTGCGGACTCCCAATGCTGAATTATTTTACTGAAGACCGCTTCCGTTGCCCATCTCGGTTTGCGATTGTTGGCGTAGTAGTTGCGTTTCGCACCGTTCATCATCAGGCGCATGCGCGCCTGCATGTCGCGCATCAATGCTGTGTAGATGCGCAACGTATCCTTTCGTCTCCATCTGTATGAGCGCTGCAAAATAAGTTATAAAATTTTAATTTTTATAATATATATATATATAACTAAAAAGTTGAAATTTCATTAAAAAAAACTTACAATAAAAGTGCACCACCATCGCTGGCAAAATTGCAACGGACATCCGTTGTGACTTCCAACGGATGCCTGTTAGACTAGATAATTATGCCTACCCTAGTCTGCAGATTTTTTCAATGGGCATCCGTTGGATATCGCAACGGATGCCCGTTGCAAAGGGAGACGAGCCGCCATTTAGCCGTCCGTTACCTCGAGAACACGCATTCCCAACGGATGTCCGTTGGGAATATGGACGTCAAGTCAATTTACTCCGTCCGTTGCGATGACGTGTATTCTGACGGGCATCCATTGGAAATTCCAACGGATGCCCGTTGGAAAATTCGATATATATAAACCCGTTGAATAGTTCTTATTTCAACACAAATCACAATCTCAAAAATCCTCTCAAATTCACATTTCACCCACAAACACTCCAAATCCTTAGAAAAACAATGAGACCGATACGGTTTATAGGATCGGGGGTTTATTGGCTGGTTCCGCGGAAGCTCCTCCCCCGCCTCCACCACCACCATATCGTCCTCCTTCACCAGAATCGGCACCGCCGATATTTGATGAAGAGGACGATATGATAGATATCGATTATTTGATCGATGATTTCGATGGGCATCCAGCCTTTCCGATTATCGATCTAGAACGTTCTCCTAGGACGTAATGGTAAAACAATTACTATATTCATTGTATTATTATATGTTATAAATATTATCTAGCTTTGTAATGTTGATTTCAGGTTTGATGTTGATGATGTACTGAAACACACAAACAACATCATTATCCAAGGGTTCTTACAGGATGAATTATACTATTCCTAGCAAGTTACGTCAGAAGTTGTGCGCCAGCGATGGTGGCACACTTTTATAGTAAGTTTTTTATTAAACTAAATTTCAACTTTTTAGTTATACATATATGTGTGTTATAAAACTAAAAATTTTGTAACATTGTTTGCAGCGCTCATACAGAATAAGGCGAAAGGATACGTTGCGCATCTACACATCATGGATGTACGACATGCAAACGCGGATGGACCTGATGATGAACGGTGCGAAACGCAACTACTACGCCAACAATCGCAAACCGCGATGGGCAACAGAAGCGGTCTTCAGTAAAATGATTCAGCATTGGGAGTCCGTAGAATTCAAGGCCAAGAGCGAGAATGCCAAAAAATATCGCTACTATGAGAAGGTTCCCGGAGATGGTCCGCATCGCCATATTTCGGGAACCGAAACCAAGAAAAGAATTGGTAGCATTTTTTTATTTAAACTTTTTGTTTATTTAAATAATTATCTAACTAGCTTTATTTTATATTATAGATACAACGGATAGGAAGAGAACCGACTCTTCTTGAGCTCGTATTAGAAACCCATGCCAAGAATATGCCAGTTGTCAGGGAAGAGGCCGACGAACCCAAACTCGTGGATCCTTGAGCGGAGCGAACCGTGAGAGCTGTGATAGAGAAGATCACACAACAATCTTAAGCTTGCGGTTCAAGCCCAGACGAACTCAATCCTTTACAAAAGGACAAAATTTATTTAGAGGTAAAAGTTCATTATTTTATTTTTCGATTATTAATAAAATAATTTATAAAAATCTAACGTTATTTATGTTTTTCTTGTAGTCGGTGAGACCGTATAAGGGACGTCTTCAAAAGGATATCGTCGAGGACGCCACGACGGTACCTCTTGTAGTGCAAGAGAGTTTCACGCAACAACGGCGGATCGAGAAGCTCGAAGCCAAAGTTCAGCACTTGGAGAGCGTTATCGAGTTGATGTCGGGGAAAGGAAGGGGATCAACGTCGCAGCAAGAACCGGGTCCCGATTCAGATGCAACGCCATCTGGAGGTGATGGCGATCAGAGAGAGGATATCGATCCCGCCGATTTAAGCGAAATGTAATAGGATAGATTGGCGTAGTTTTAGTTTTAATATTTTTTGTGAAAATTTTGATATTTTAATTAAAAAATTTTTATTTTTAAAAAATATTATTATTTAAAAAAAATATTTTTTTTTAATCTTTCCCTCCACTTTCCAACGGATGCCCATTGGAAAGCTAAATTCCCGCTCATTTTTCCCGTGTGGATGGCAACGGACGTCCGTTGAAACAGTGTAACGGACGCCCGTTGCCCCTTTTTCAACGGGCGTCCGTTACAACCTTTCCAACGGATATTTCTGTTGGAATTTCTGTTACAATTTTGCAACGGATATTATCCGTTGGAAGGCCATTGCGAATTGCAACGGATTCGGATTTCCAACGAACGATTCCTAACGGACAGAAATCCGTTGCCATCCGTTGAAAAGAGCCCTTTCCAACAGATTTTAGGCATTTTCCAACAGATATATCTGTTGGAAATTGTCTGTTTTTTTTGTAGTGATGACACCGTTACCATTTATGCTCTTATGTACGTTGATGATTTGGTTATCACTGGAAACTGCCCGGAACAGGTTCGGCAATTTATTCAGACTTTGTCCGAACGTTTTTTCTTAAAAGACCTCGAAGATTTTAGCTACTTTCTTGGTATCGAAGTGTCTCGCACAGCCAAGGGTCTTCTCTTCACACAGACAAAATATATCAATGATTTGCTCCATCGGTCTTCTATGCATGATGCGTAACCTGTCTCCACTCCGATGGCGTCTACTACTCATCTGACACTTACATCAGTCGAAGCTCTCATAGACGCAACTGAATATCGTGTGATCGTGGGAAGCCTCTAGTATTTATCCCTTACTCGACCTGACATGAACATTGTTGTCAATCACCTATCTCAATATATGCACTCGCCTTCAACTGAGCACTGGCAAGCAACAAAGCGTGTCCTCCGTTACTTAGAGGAACTCGTAACACCGGTACGTTCTTCTCTGTTGTGAACTCTATCTCTCTCCATGCCTTTAGTGATGCGGACTAGGATGGCGATCGAGATGATTTTACAACGACGGGCACCTACATCATCTACGTAGGCAAACACCCAATCTCTTGGTCCTCCAAGAAACAAAAAGGCTTGCCCTCGAGGTCTTCTACAAAAGCTGAGTATCTGTCTGTTGCTGCTACATCTGCGGAACTTCGATGGTTGGTTAATCTTTTCACCGAACTTGGCATCTCACTCCCAATAGAACTTATGGTGTATTGTGACAACATCGGAGCTACTTATCTCTCTGCCAACCCGGTTTTTCACTCGAGAATGAAACACATTGCTTTGGATTTTCATTTTGTCTGCTGCTAGATTCAACAAGGACTGCTCTGAATCTCCCACGTCACCTCAACAGATCAACTTGCTGATATTCTTACTAAACCTCTTCCGCATTTTCAATTTCTATCTTTTGTAACAAGATTGGTCTCACCTTTGGTGATCCATCTTGAATGGACATATAAAGAGATATTAAATCAAATATATGATCACCTTAACTCTATGAAAGTTTGGTTGTATAAATCTAAGAGAGTTTGGTAAGTCTTCATGTATATATATACATATGTAAAATTGGAAATCATTTAAACATTTATGAGACTTTTTCTAAAAATTAATAAAAAAAATTACTATTTTGTAAAATTTGAAAGATAAAACAAAAAATATGGATTTTAATTTAATTTTGAATTTGAAACTATAAAAGTAGAAACCAATTATCCCTAATATTATCTATCCAAATATCATCATACATTGTTACATAAAAATGCTTATTTTTGTCTTAAATAATTCAAATAATTTATATTGAACGGTGATCATTGACTCATTGTAAATTATATGATTGTTTGGTCATATACTCTCACCATTTTAATGATATTAAACAATACACAAAACCTTTGGATCGTGCATAAAATTAAATTCTACAATTTAATTAACATCATTTTCTTTCGAAACTAGGCTTCAAAATTTATATTTCCAAAACACGGTTTCTGACAGCCAGAAGCTTCACGGAAATAACTAGGGTAAAATTTCTATTTCCACCCAAAGTTTGGGTACTTTGCCTATTCCCCTCTCATATATCGCACTCATTCTATTCCCCCCTCATGTATCACCCATAATCTTACTTCCCCCTCAAGTTTTCTAATTAATCCTATTCCCCCATACCGTTTAAAATTCTGTTAATTTTGACCCAAACCCTAAAAACCCTAATTTTGACCCGATTTCATACCCAATTTTGACCCGACCAAAATTAAAATTAAATTAAATTCGGTTTACCCAATTATTAACCCGGTCCGGTTTATTATAATTTTGACCGGTTTACTGAATTTTGACCCAACCCAATTTATGATAAGTTTGACCCGATTTACTGAAATTTTGACTCGGTTTTGTTGAAATTGATCCGGTTTTTTCACGGTTTTGTTGAAATTGACCCGGTTTTTTCCCGGTTTTGTTGGAAATTTTATCCGATTTGCTGAAATTGATCCGGTTTTTTCACGGTTTTGTTGAAATTGACCCGGTTTTTTCCCGGTTTTGTTGGAAATTTTATCCGATTTGCTGAAATTGATCCGGTTTTGACCCGATTTTGTAGAAATTGACGCGGTTTGTTGAAATTGATCCGGTTTTTTCCCGGTTTTGTTGAAATTGACCCGGTTTTTCCTGGTTTTGCTGAAATTTTTATCCGATTTGCTGAAATTGATCCGGTTTGACCCGGTTTTTTCCCGTTTTTGCTGGAATTTTAATTCGATTTGCTGAAATTGATCCGGTTTTGACCCGATTTTGT
>CM071871.1:39050620-39116869 GCA_036759665.1 Gynandropsis gynandra | reverse complement strand
TTTGATTTTAATTTTGATTTTAATTTTAATTTTTGTTTTAATTTTGATTTTAATTTTAATTTTTGTTTTAATTTTGATTTTAATTTTAATTTTTGTTTTAATTTTGATTTTAATTTTAATTTTTGTTTTAATTTTGATTTTAATTTTAATTTTTGTTTTAATTTTGATTTTAATTTTAATTTTTGTTTTAATTTTGATTTTAATTTTAATTTTTGTTTTAATTTTGATTTTAATTTTAATTTTGGTTTTAATTTTGATTTTAATTTTAATTTTGGTTTTAATTTTGATTTTAATTTTAATTTTGGTTTTAATTTTGATTTTAATTTTAATTTTGGTTTTAATTTTGATTTTAATTTTAATTTTGGTTTTAATTTTGATTTTAATTTTAATTTTGGTTTTAATTTTGATTTTAATTTTAATTTTGGTTTTAATTTTGATTTTAATTTTAATTTTAATAATAATAACAAATATAACCAATTTTGACTTGATTTAATCCTAATTAATTCGAATTAAGTATAAATTGAAAATCCGATTTAATCCGAATTAAGTTAAATTGAGTCCAAAATTGAGTCAAAACTATGTCAAAATTGATTTTAATTTTGACGAAATTTTAATTTTACTTTTGATTCAAATATAACTCAATTTTGACTTGATTTAGTCCTATTTAATTCGAATTAAGTATAAATTGAAAATCCGATTTAATCCGAATTAAGTTAAATTGAGTCCAAAATTGAGTCAAAACTATGTCAAAATTGATTTTAATTTTGAGCAAATTTTAATTTTAGTTTTGATTCAAATATAACTCAATTTTGACCTAGTTTTGACTCAATTTTGACTCGATTTAATCCCAATTTAATCTTAGTTTTTGACAAAATTGGATTCGATTTTGGGTTTAGGGTTTAGAATTTTGCCAATTACTTATTGGTCATGAGATATTAATTTCATGCCACATGTTAGCATCTTAAATATTGGTTCCATCACCTCGGAGTGTTGTATAAGATTTTATTGGATATTTTTACTTAATTTATAATAATAAAATAATTATAGACTTACCGTTGTTATACCGTTTATCATAATTTAAATGGTCGAATTCCAATTTAATTAATCAAATTTCGATATTAAAATCAATATAAAAAATATATGTGTAAAAATATTTATTAATATTATTTACTATAGATCAAAATAAATGATATAATTAAAAATTAAATAATTAGTCGATTATAATTATTGATTCAAATATATAATTATTGATTCGATTTTAGGATGTCTTGGGATAATATTAAATAAAAAAACTTATGCTTTGATGGTTAACGGTAGGATTTATATGTTACGAATAACTTGATTTATTAAAATTAAAATTAAAACCAAAATTGACTGTTTTTCCAAATTAAAATAAAAAATATAACATTTTGGGCTATATAATTGTGGGTTAGGCCTTTTGATATCCAATTTTATTTTGAAGCTCAATATATTATATGGGCCGAGTTTTGAATTCGTGGATGAGGAAGAAGGGTAAACTGTTTCATTTAATATATATATATTATTAATAAATAATCAAAATTTACGATTTTATATAAATAATCAACGAATTATATATATTTTATTATTTTCTGTTGAGAGATAATTTCTGGATAAAATTTGAAAATTTAATATTTTTATAGTATGTATATTATTTACAATTTAATAATTTATAATTTTATATTAAAATAAATGGGAATATAGTATAAAAAATATCAAATTATTTTATTTTAACCTATAAAAAATGAATTATTATCTAAAACCTAAAAAAACTTAAAATTATTCTTTTTATCTTAAAAATATTAATTTTAGAAATACAGTGTAAAAAATACTAAACTTATATTTTTTGTCTATAAAACACAAATTATTATTTTTAACCTAAAAATTTTGAATTTTTAAGTTTTGTCTAAAAAGACACAAACTTATCAAATTAATCATATCCATATATAAACACAAACACTAAATCATATTTTAACTTTTTGAATTTTTAAGTGTTGTCTAAAAAAACGCAAACTTATCAAATTAATCATATCTATACACAAACACTAACCCTTAGTAATTCCAATTTCAACCCGATTTCAATCCGAATTCGAATTAAAAAATCCAAACTCAAACAAATTTCAACTAAAAATTTGAATTCAACTCAAAATCGGATTGAAATTGGGGTTACCAAAAGTTTGTGTTTGTGTATAAATATGATTAATATGATAAGGTTGTGTATCTTTAGACAACATTTAAAAATTCAAAGAGTTAAAATATGATTTAGTGTTTGTTTTTGTGTATGAATATCAGATTTCGAGTTGAAATTTGTTTAAATTTGGATTTTTTTAATTTGGATTCGGATTGAAATCGGGTTGAAACCGGGGTTACCAAAAGTTAGTGTTTGTGTATGGATATGATTAATTTGATAAGGTTGTGTTTTTTTAGACAACACTTAAAGTTTCAAAGAGTTAAAATATGATTTACTGTTTTGTGTTTGTGTATGGATATGATTAATTTGATAAGTTTGTGTTTTTTAAGACAAAACTTAAAAATTCAAAAAATTTTAGATTAAAACTAATAATTTGTGTTTTATAGACAAAAATTATAAATTTTGATATTTTATATATTATATTTCTAAAATTAGTGTTTTTAAGACAAAAAATAATTTTAAAATTTTTAGGTTAGTAAATCATGTTTTATAGATTAAAATAAAATAATTTGATATTTTTATATTATATTTCCTGAAACAAATATATAAAATAGTTTCGAATCTTTATATTAAAAATAATGAAAATATATGGAAATGTAAAATAATTAGGTACGTTACTGTATATAATATATTCTAAATAAATAAATGCTGGACAGAAATTTTTAGATTGTTTTGATATCATCTTAAATATTGTAGGTACAGTAAACTTATATATATTAACGGGTACAAAATTAAATCCTAAATATATTCTAATTGGTTCTATAATATTCACGTGATATTTTTGTTCCTCTATTTTTCACTTATTTTCAATTTCACCGCGACGCACGCAGAAAAAGCCACGTCACGAGGTAAATGACGCGTCATCGGTCTTGCAGCGTCACGCGCCTTATCGTGCGTGGGCCCTCGATTCAGAAAAAACTTTCCACTTTAATCCACACAACGTGCAATGACCAAAACAGACACTCCTACCCTTGGTCATTGCAAAGGGTAAATTGATAATTTCCATTTCATTAAAGGAATGTATATTCCCCCGTCCAAGTAGATGAATCCATCCTCATCATCGTGTTCGCTTCCCGATGCAATCTTTTCCGATTTTGGATGAGAATATAAAATTCTAACATCTTAATCAATCTCTCTCCACGACATATGTCGGCGAACTCCCTCCGCCGTATCGCCGCCGGTGCTGTGGTCATTGCCGCGGCCTCCGGTGGTGCCGTCTACCTGACGCCGTCTGTCGCTTCCAGCGATAGAGGCGGTGGTCGAGATTCAATTTTGGAGTCCCTCAAGCGTCGGATTGGTGATCCGAGCGCTACGGTTCCGTCTCGATCCGTTCAGGAGTCAGCTCTGATCGGAGCGAGCTTCTCGAATCCGCTCGATGTTCTCGTCGTCGGCGGTGGAGCTACCGGCTGTGGAGTTGCTCTGGACGCTGCTACTCGTGGTCTCCGGGTTGGTCTCGTTGAGCGGGAGGACTTCTCGTCCGGAACTTCTTCGCGATCAACAAAGCTTATCCATGGAGGTAATTATACATTTTTGTTCATGGGTACATAGGGTTCAAGAATTTGAATTTTGCATTGTGCATTCGATCTCGTAGCTTTTTCTGAAGTACAATTTTGCCATAAAAGTTTATTTATCTTAGGCCTAAATAGCTGATATTTCTGTGCCCATTTGATGCAAGTTACCGTAGCTTTTTCTTAAGTACAACATGTTGGCAATATAGTTATCGTATGTTACATCTTTTCTAGTTTTTATTGATGCGTATTTGGTGTTTTCCAGCCAATTTTATCTCATGTATTCAGTTTGATGTTCATTCGTGTTTATTTTGACAGGGGTCAGGTATTTGGAGAAAGCTGTTTTCAATCTTGATTATGGACAGCTGAAGCTAGTATTTCACGCGCTCGAGGAGCGTAAGCAGGTCATTGACAATGCACCGCATCTCTGTCATGCTCTGCCGTGTATGACACCTTGTTTTGACTGGTTCGAGGTAGTCTACTACTGGATGGGCTTGAAATTGTATGACCTGGTCGCAGGAGCACGCTTATTGCATTTGTCCAGATATTATTCTGCACAAGAGTCTGTCGAGCTCTTCCCCACTCTTGCAAGGAAGGGCAAAGACAAGAGTTTAAAAGGAACTGTTGTCTATTATGACGGACAAATGAATGATTCACGTGTTAATGTGGGTTTGGCATGTACTGCTGCTTTAGCAGGTGCTGCTGTTCTCAACCATGCAGAGGTTGTTTCACTTATTAAGGATAATGTTACCCAGAAGATAATCGGTGCACGAATTCGTAACAATCTATCAGGTGATATATGCTTACTTCTTTCTTTGGCCGATAAGCTGTTCAAAGTTTTAGTTTGGTTACTCCGGTAGTGTCAAACGGATTGAACTTAGCACACCTCATATGGTTTCCATACTTTGTGAGGTTTACGCTGCTAATTCTATCAATTGCTTGTATCATCTCAACAGGCCAAGAGTTTGACACCTATGCAAAAGTAGTTGTAAACGCGGCTGGACCATTTTGTGACGCGGTTAGGAAAATGGCTGATAAAGAGGCAAAGCCGATGATTTGTCCAAGCAGTGGTGTACACATTGTGCTGCCTGATTACTATTCTCCTGAAGGAATGGGTTTGATAGTTCCTAAAACTAAGGATGGTCGTGTGGTCTTCATGTTACCTTGGTTGGGACGGACAGTCGCAGGCACTACAGACTCTAACACAGAGATTACTTTGCTTCCTGAACCTCATGAAGACGAAATTCAATTTATACTGGATGCAATATGTGACTACCTTAACATCAAGGTAACATGTAGGCTTAGGCTTCAGATAATTAACTTTTTTTTTTCTTCTGTTTACTTTCTGTGTATAATATGGCCAGGACATGCTATAATCTTCACAAAGATTGCATCTCTGAGTGAACATACCTAATCTTGTCAGCAACATTTTCTTTACAAGCGTAGTCTTGTTGGTGATATCAAGTTTTCCAAATATTATAGGTTCGACGCACAGATGTTCTTTCTGCTTGGAGTGGTATCCGTCCATTGGCCATGGATCCATCGGCAAAGAGCACAGAGAGTATCTCCAGAGATCATGTTGTCACCGAGGATTGTCCTGGTTTAGTTACAATCACAGGTGGAAAGTGGACTACATATCGAAGGTAATAATTCTATTCGTAGTAATTTAGATCTCTCTCTCTCTCTCTTTACTGTCACTGGTCTCGTATTAATCACTAGAACTCTTTTCAGCATGGCAGAAGATGCCGTCGACGCAGCAATCAAATCTGGAAAACTGAACCCAACCAATGAGTGTATAACCCAAAGACTACAGCTCTTGGGTGCTTACGGATGGGACCCGTCATCCTTCACAGGTCTCGCTCAACAATATGTCCGCATGAAGAGAACATATGGTGGTAAAGTCGTCCCTGGGGCAATGGACACTGCTGCTGCAAAACACCTATCTCGTTCTTATGGTACAATGGCGGAACGAGTAGCCGTAATAGCTCAGGTTGGTCCATGGTTAATCTTCATTGCTAACACCGTGTCCGAGAACTAGTGAATTCATGGTATTGTTTTCAGGATGAGGGTCTTGGAAAACGGCTCGCACACGGGTACCCTTTCCTTGAAGCTGAAGTTGCGTATTGCGCACGCAATGAGTTTTGCGAATCAGCGATTGATTTCATCGCGCGGAGGTCGCGCCTTGCGTTTCTAGACACAGACGCAGCGGGAAAGGCGCTGCCGCGTGTGATTGAGATATTAGGAAGCGAACACAAATGGGATAAGTGGAGACAGAAAGAGGAGTTGAAAAAGGCCAAAGAGTTTCTGGAGACTTTCAAGTCGTCGAAGAATGCTCAGTTCCATGACGGCAAACACTAAGCAGAAAGGCAAGTCATTAACATAGACCTATCGAACTTGATTTATATCAGCAATCACAAAAGAACAAAGGGAAAAATGTCCAAAGGAACTTTGTTTACGATGATACTAATTATTTCTATGATAATGAAGCGACGTGATTCATCTGGATGTCGCATCAGGATGATGTCAATTGACTAGTGAAACAAAATGAAAATCAATATTTATTATCTATGTTTGTTTTGAAAATTTGATGTACATTTCATAATTTTTGTTTGTTATGAATATCTATGTTGTGCATTTTTAAAGGTATATTTGTATCTTTCGTATTCATCAAATTAGCACAATGTCACAATTGGAGGTTAATGATGGGATATGTATTTAACCAACAATGTTATGACATATACGAAAGATAAAAGGTATTTTCTTGAATTGAGAATATATCATGTGTTATCATAAAATCTGGGAATATAAAAATAATTATGGGATGGACAAGAGCTAATATTAGAGTTGGGCACACGTTGAATACTTGGATTGGAATTTTTAGGGTATCGATTTCGAACTCGAATTTTTTAGGGTATTTGAATCCGAATCCGAACGGATAATCAATTTTGTACTCGAATTCGAATCTTTGAGATGCATGTACATGAGGTTCAGATACCTGAACAATAAGTCTGATATCTGCAAATACTCAAACCCGAATCTTTTTTTTGGTATTAATTAAATCATATATAGATTCGGGTTCGAATTCGAGTTCAGGTATTCGATCCATATGAAGCCTAATAATAATGATATTTTCGTAATTATCATATAATTTCAGGGTATTTTGTAAAATAATATGTATGCTCAGGTACCTGCGCACCCATTTGTAAGAGTGAAAAACTCGAAATCGAATCGATAGGTTTAATAATTTTATTAATAAAATCTGTGGGTTCGAGTATTTTTTTCTCAAGGACGACTTTCGGGTGTCAGAACAGGTTTTTTAGGGTTTTTCTCCACACCTAGCTAATATAATGATGTATGTAGAGACAGGAATCGTTATAAATGATGCATTATTTTATCCAAAATCTCAAAAAACTTATTGACTTTCAAGAATATGCGCCAAAATGGGTAGGGATAAAATTTGTTATAAATGATGCATTATTTTATCCGAAGTCTCAAAGAAATTTATTGAGTTACAAAGATGTACATCAAAATAGTTATCATATAGAGGCTACCAATGATGAAACTTGTGAATATCTTTATATCACGAAAATGATTTTGAAATATATATATGGTAGAAAAATTATTCTTCTTATCATCTAGATTATACTTCATAAAAGATAAGTATGATTGAATCTTATGCTATATTGAAACCAAAACATACCGATGAGTTTAATATTTGACATGATCAATTGGGTCTCCATGGTTCAATAATAGTTGGAGAATTGTTGAAAATTCTAATGGTCATGCCTAAAATATGAGAAAATATTTCATTATTATGAAATTACATGTATTGCTTGTTTTCAAAAAATAATAATAAGTTCATAATCAGTCAAAGTTAGAAATGAATTACCATCATTTTTTATAGAATAAATGGGATGTTTGTAGACCAATTCATCCACAAGTGGACCATTATGATATTTTATGGTATTAATTGATGTTTTAAGCAAATAGTCACATGTTTGTCTAGGAGTGGGACCGTCCCGCCCCGAAACCCGTCCTCACAAAAAATTACTCGTACCCGCGGGTTTAGGTTCGGGTTCGGGGATTATAATTTCAGTACCCGCGAGTTCAAGTTTTGGACGGATTTTTAGTTTCATAAACGGATACCCGCGGGTACCCGCAAAAATTACAAAAATACCCCTAATTTTAATATATATTACCTAAATACCCTTCTAACCCTAACCTAATGATTCACAGATGCTCTTACATCCTCCAGCCTCACCCTCTTGCTTAGACGAGCCATCTCTGCTTCAACTTCTCGAGGAAGTAAAACTCTCAACTTTCCTAGAAACAGACAGAAAATGGAAGAAAATTTTATGAAGGAAAGTAAGAAATGGGATTGAGGCCTAATCCACAGAAACCCTTGACATGGATTCGATTTCCTATTCATCTACGGAAAAAGCCTAACCTAACCTTTTGTTTCACAGATGCTCTCCCTATCTCTCCTTTGTTACATCGACCGACGACCGTCGCCGCTCTCCCTCCTGCGTGCACTACTAGAAAATTCAAGATTAGGGACGGAATTTGGGGACCGACATTTCTGTCCCTAAATTTAGGGACGGATTATACACGGATTAGGGAGGGAAAATAAAATTCGTCCGGAATCCTTCCCCAAATTTGGGTACAGAAGAGTCGTCCCTAATTCGTCCCTAATTGCGGACCAATTAGGGATGGATGAGTAAGGCGTCCCTGAATTGGGGACGGAAGTTACTGTCGTCCCTAAATCCGATATTACGGATTGTTTTTTAATGATTATACGTTTACGAATTGTTTCTTAATGATTATACATTTTTTGATGATTATACGTTTACGATCCCAATCTATCGTCTCGATCCCGATCTACCGTCCTGATCTATCGTCCCGATCTATCGTCCCAATCCCGATCTATCGTCTAGGCCCCGGTCAATCGTCCCGATCCCGATCTGTCGTCCCGATCCCGATCTATCGTCTAGGCCCCGGTCAATCGTCCCGATCCCGGAATTGGGGATGGATGATTTTCAGCCGTCCCCAATTAGGGACGGACAAATAAAGCCCGTCCCCAATTGGGGACGGACAAATAAAGCCCGTCCCCAATTGGGGACGGGCGCCACTCATTCGTCCCTATTTTTTATAAATTTTCGAAGCCTTCTCCATTCCTCCACGACCTCCGTCTCCCCACCTCCCTCACGTCGTTCCTCCATCTCCTCGTCGTGCTCCACCGCTCACATCGTCTTCGCCGTGCTCCACCGCTCGCGTCGTCTTCGTCGTGCTCCACCGCTCTCGTCGTCTTCGCCGTGCTCGCGTCTCCCCACCGCTCGCGTCTTTGCCGTGCTCGCACCGTGCTCACCGTGCTAACTGTATCTTTCACCGGGATTCTGCGTCGTCTCTAGCGTCCGCCTTGTCTCAAACAACAGCAACTGCGTCCGCCGTACAGGTCTCGCTCCCTCTCTCTCTTTTCCTTTCTTTCAGATGGTGGTCCAAATCTGATAAGTATTCATGCGTGATCAATATGATTTAGGCTTCGATAAAGATGAAATAAGACAGATATGTTTGATTGAAATATTTTTCCGGTAGGTAGTTCAATGGAGAGTTACTATGTCTACTTTATGAAATTATTGGTGCATTAGATTTAGGTTGTTGATATGCTTGCTCAAGGTTAGGATTAAAATTTCATTAGAATTGAAATTTCATTTGTCAAAAAATTTTATTAGAATTGAAATTTCATTTGTCAAAAAATTTTATTAGAATTGAAATTCCATTCTAATAAAATTTCGTTCTAACGTAATATTTTAATTTCACATTTTAGTATGTCGCGCCGCGTTGGAAGAGGCGGTAAAACGAGAAACCGCCCTCAGTCCGAGGAAAGTGGCAACATTGCATCTCATTCCCGACATTCCAATTCAGGGTTTGATGATTATATGAATCCAAATTTCTTCCGAAACACTAGATCGACAAATCGGGGCAATATATGCCATATTATCCGCAAATGCAACCACCACCCGATCAAGTATTGCATCACGATCCGGATATATTCGAGGAACCAACAGTGGAAAAAATTTTAGCAATGGATGAAGAACGACGCAAGCTTCCTCTTATAGACCCTGATCGAGGAAGCGGCGGACTATGGTACGTATACTCAATTTCAAATCTCGATTATAAATAGTTAACTAAATGTTAATTTATCTTTCATTTTGATTTGTAGGTTTGGATATAATGAACTTAATCGTCACATAACAGCTATGATAACAGCTGATTATGATCGACCGTGTTACAATTGGACACGTACCGATCCAGATATTAAGCAACGATGGTGGAAATCATTTGTGGTATGTTTTAAACAATTTTTAATTTTATCAAGTAATTTAAATTACAATTTAAATATAATAAGCTTATTATTATTTCATCAAAAAATTTATTGGAATCTCGCCCTTACCGGACTAGTAAAGTCCGAATTTGAAAGAAATGAGGCAAAGCGTCTCAAGTCTATCATAGGTAAATGTCGGGAAAACCGAGAGACAAAAGGAAAACCCAAATGGATGGCGGAAGATATTTGGGATCAGATGTGCGCATATTGGGATTCCCCAGAATTTAAGGCAAAGAGCGAGCGAGCAAGTAAATCTCGGCGTTCTGATAGAGAAGGATACGAGATAAGCGTACACATGGCAGGATCTCGTTCTTTTGCGGAAGTATACGAAGATCTGGTAAGCTTTATTCATTTTTTTATGCATTTATATAAAATTAACATTTCATTAAACTATGTCTTTTTTTATTTTTTTCAGGCGCAAGAGAAGGGATCCGAACCATCGTATCTAGAATTGTTGGAACATACGCACATTAAGAAGTCAGATGGTTCGTGGGTGGATCCTAAGGCGAAAAGCCTTCACGATGAAATTGAAAACATGGCAGCGGAGCGAGTATCGCAAATTCCTCCGAGAGAAGACGGCTCACAAACTACTCTTAGTCAGGAAGAGTACAACGAGTTGTATCTCGAGGTAATAATGACATTCTACTATGATCTAATTTCACTATTTATAAATGTTATTAATTCTCGATATTTGTTTTACAGCAAGTTACGCCATACAAAGGTCGTATTTTCGGACTTGGAGTAATGGACTCAAAACATTCAACTTCATCCAACGGTAAAGAAAAAGTATCGGATTACGAGCTCCGACATCAAATATCCGAAAGGTTCCAAGAATCCGACAGACGCGTTGAATAAGCACTAAAGGAGGCTGAACTATCAAGAAAGGAGGCTGAACTATCAAGAAAGCATGTTGAACGATCAGATAGGTGTATGGATAAGCTTCTGCGCATGATGAAAGCGCAAATGTCTAACATCGATTGGGATGCAGTTCAAAACAGTGATTTCGATCACGACTAATTTGAACGACTTAGGATTAAAATGTTGGTTATATGTATGCTTTGTAATTATTGTTATGTACTAATTTTTATCTTTTAATCTAATCGAACTTTTTTTTAAATTTTTTTTAAAAAAAATTAGGGACGGAATACGGTTCGTCCCCAATCCCCGGTCTGTTTGCGGATTGAATTTTCCGTCCCTAATTGGGGACGGATTGGGGACGGATAGCATTTGGAGTCGCGCGATTGGGAACTACCGCTGGTCGTCCCTAAACCTGTTTAAGGACGGATTTTTCAGTCCCTAAAACCTGATTTTCTTGTAGTGGTGTGTGCCCTCGCCTCCAACCCTCTGCATGCGTGCCCTCGCCTCCAACCCTCTGCATGCGTGCCCTCGCCTCCAACCCTCTGCATGCGTGCCCTCGCCTCCAACCCTCTGCATGCGTGCCCTCGCCTCCAACCCTCTGCATGCGTGCCCTGCTCGACCGTCGCCGCCGCTCTCCCCCTCTCTCCCTCCTGCGTGCCCTCGCCTCCTACCCTCTGCGTGCGTGCCCTGCTCTCCTCTCTCTCCTTTGTTACATCGACCAAGACCGTCGCTCTCCCTCTCTTTTTATCGAGTTTTGACTCTCTTTTTTCAGGACAGGTACCCGCGGATTTTGAAAATTTTGACGGGTTTCTGCGGGTACCCGAACAGCGGGTATTCGCACTTTGCGGGTACAAGTACAGGTACTAAAATTAGTTACCCGTGAGGGACGGGTTCGGGTACGGGTAGGGAGAACCTCGCGGGTACCCGTGGGTGCCCACCCCTATGTTTGTCTATTATCAACTCATCATGTTGTATTTGAGAGGTTTTTTTCTCAAATAATAAAATTGTGATTTCAATTACTAATTATCCTATTAAAAAGTGAGGCTTGATAATTCCGATGAATTCACTTATTAAGCTTTTAATGATTGGTGTACATCATTTGGGATTGATATTGAACATCTTGTACCACAAGTTCATAACAAAATTCTATGGCACATTCATTAACTAAACGTTTCCAATTTATTGCTCAACCATTACTAATGAGAATAAAACTCCAAGTTTCTGCTTGGAGACATGCAATTTTATATGCTACAACACTAACTCAAATAAGACGAAGTGCCTATCATAAAATATTTTCTAATGCAATTAGGAACTGACCAAGAATCGAATATATCTCATCTTCGAGTATTTGGTTACGCAGTATATGTATCGATTTCTCCATTGCAATCGATAAAAATGGATTCATAAAAAATATTGAAAATTTACGTTGAATATAATTCACCATCTATCATTAGATATCTTAACAAAAAATGAGTGGTGTGTCACAATCACTTTATTGATTATCATTTTAATGAGAATGAATTTCAATGTTAGGAGGAATAAAACAAGATTCACAAGATTTGACATGAAAAACACAATCATTGTTTATTTTGATCCTCCAAAAAAACAATGTAATTTGGAATTACAATATCATATGCCTACAAAATATTACAAATCGACCACCAGATGGATTCAATGATAAATCATGGGTGACAAAATTATATATACCGGCTAACATGCAACCGCTCGTATAGAACTACCAAAAGGTCATGGACTGGAAGAATTTCAAATGAGTCTACAACACTTTTAAAATGTGAACGGTTACTTGGTTCTAAGTAAAAAAACCATCGAAAATGAAAGAAAATTGAAAAAGATGTTAATTCTCAAATAATTGAGAACATCCTAAAAGAAACAAGCAAGAAAAAGATCTTCATCATGAAAATGATGAAAATAATTTTGAGCATAGAGAGAATAATGAAATTTTCATTAACTATATCCATAATAAAAATATTTTAAAAAGATGTAAAATAAATGATAGTGATAGAATATTATATTCGTCTATATCTATAAAAATTGAAAATGAATGAAAATCAAAATTTAGTGATAGTATTAAAATGTTAAAAGAGACATGATTGGATAAAATGAAAAGAGGCTATGTAGACATACTTAGACTCATTAAATAAAAGAAAATTATTTAGACTCATTGTTTGAACTCCTAATGACGTTAAACCAGTTGGATGCAAATGAATTTTTGTACGAAAGAGAAATGAAATAATGAACCACAAGATATAAGGTACATCTTGCACTGTAAGAAAAACACATCATTTCCAACGGACGGGGCAACGGATCCGTCCGTTGATAAGAGATGGCAGCGGATTGTAACGGATTTACGAGAACTTTCAATGGACATACATTCGTTGCAATCCGTTACAAATGTAAACGGACGTTTAACGGATACCATCCGTTGCCCCGTCCGTTGCAATCCGTCGCGATCTTTAACAGAATGTTAACAGATATCTTCCGTTGGCACCGTCCGTTGGAAGCCCGTCAGAACACTGGGAAAAATATTTCAACGGTCATCTATTGCTAAATTTAATGGATGCCCGTTGAAATTGTTAATTTAAAGGTTTACCGATGGAAATAAATTCACGTGAACTTGAACGGATATTCGTTGGGATTTCCAACAGATGTCCATTGAAAATTACACTATTTAGATCAAAACCAAAGATTGCATCAAGCCATCAATAACAAATATATTTTCAACAAAACGTCATCTTTTTCAAATAGAGATATATATAGATAGAGAGAGTGGATGTATAGAAGAAAAGATCCTATAACCGAAGAGATTACACAAGAATTTTTACACGGATTGGAGCAATTCATGAGTTTTGCATCGATACAACCTTTGTATAAAGAACACGGGACAATGTTATGTCCATACAAAAGATGCAAAAACATAAAGTATTGAAGTCAAGAAATTTTTTGCAAACATCTTTACAAGGTGGGTTTCGTTGAGAATTACGAAATTTGGTTTTTTCACGTCGAAAATTGTGGCGTTAGAGATATTATGCAAGATTCACAAGTAGAAAAAAATGAAGAAGTTATTTGTGAAGCATCAACGACCAATTCATATGTGAAAATGGTGTTAGATGCTTTTTCTGGAGTATTTAATGAACAAACGCATGAAGAGATGTCGAACATCGATGCACGTCGATTCTTCAATCTATTGGATTTGACGAAATGACCTATATGTGAAGGTTATCGTGAAGGTCAGTCTCGCTTATCTTTATCTTCGAGATTGATGAGTATAAAAACAGACTACAATATTGCTGAAAATTGCATGGATTCATTTTGCAAAACCATGCATGAATATTTACCGCAAAATAATCAAGCTCTCGAGATATACTACGAAACAAAGAATGTGTTAAAAGATATGGGAATGCCACATGAGAAAATTGATGTTTGTAGAAACAGTTGCATGTTATTTTGGGGAAATGATAAAGACTCGTTGGAATGCAAGTTTTGCGATGCAAGCAGATTTCGGCCAAAAAAACCATCTTCACGTAAATATGTATCATACAAGAAATGTTCTATAATGCCTTTAAAAATAGGTTGAGAAGGTTATTTGAATCGAACAAAACCACCGCGGCAATGAGATGGCACATAGAACACTCGATGGCCGAAGGTATAATGCAACATCCATCGGATGGTAAGGCTTGGAAAGATTTTAATGAAATATTTCACGAGTTCGCGTATGAAACGAGAAATCTTTATATTTTCTTATGCACAGATGGTTTTAGTCCATATGGATAATCTGGAAGTCAATATTCTCTGTGGCCGGTGATTTTGTCTCTGTATAATTTTCCTCCCGCGATGTGTTTGAAAAGATAGAGAATGTTTCTAACGTTGCTGATTTCAGGACCAGAACATCCGAAGAAAAGTTTCGATGTCTTTTTGCAACCCTTAATTCTTGAATTAAGACATTTATGTAAAGAAGGAATTCTTGCTTATGACATCAGTATGAATCACAATTTCACATTGAAAACGGTCTTGTTGTGGACAATTAGCGGTTTTCCTGCCTATGGAATGTTATCTGGATGGAGCACGGACGAAAGATTGACATGTCCATATTGTATGTAGGATACATATTCATTTTGACTAGTACATGGTAAGAAACCATGTTGGTTTGATTGTCATAAAAGATTTCTTTCTTGTGGGCATGCTTTCTGGATAGATAAAAAACATTTTGAAAGAACGTGGTATAAAAAGAAGAGGCATCGTGCATGCAAATCAGAACACAAATCCTTTACGAAAAATTGAACAAAATGGGCGATTTACAAGAATCGGTAGAATGCGGTGGAGATCGTGGACATCGTAAACCAAAAGGCCAAGGTGAATATCATAATTGGTATAAACGTAGTATCTTTTGGGAATTACCATACTGAAAATCATTGATATTACGTCATAATTTAGATATTATGCATATCAAAAAGAACTTTTTCGATAACATACTCAATATTATTTTGAATGTGGGTAAAACTAAGGATATTATACAATCAAGAAAATATTTGAAGACAATATACCGACGACCTGAGTTGGAATTAAGAGATGGAAGGTCACATGTCCCAGTATTCAGATTTTCTGGTCCGGCGAAAACAACATTATTAAAGTGGTTAAAGAAGACATTAAGTTTGCAGATGGATATACAACGAACATTGCTTGGTGTATGGATATTGTTGGTTCGAGATTGATCGGGTTGAGGGCTAGACGATTCATAGGTTCGACACGTATGATGGTTGGTTCAGCGAGAGCTCCTCCCCCGCCTCCACCACCACCATATCACCCTCTTCACCAATATCGGCACCACCGATATTTGATGAAGATGATGATATGGTGGATATTGATTCCTTAATTGATAATTTTGATGGGCGTCACACCCTTCAAATTATTGATCTCGATCGTCGTGCTGGGATGCTATGGTAAAAAAAATTTATTATTTGTATTTATATTGTTGTAATTTATAAATATTATCTAACTTTTGAATTTTAATTTGCAGGTTTGACGTGGATGATGTGCTAAAACATACGAACAACGACATCATCCAATGGGTCCTTACAAGACCAACTATATTATTCCTGGCAAGTTACGCCAGAACTCATACGCCACCGATGGTGGTGCACTTTTATCGTATGTTTTCAAATTACATTTTATTTAAAATGATTAGTTATATATGTTATAAACTAAAACATTATAAAATATTTTGCAGCGCACATACAGATGGTTAGGGAAGGATATGACGTGCATCTACACGACATAAGTGTACGACATGCAGACTCAGATGCACTTTATGATGAACAATGCCAAGTGCAACTACTACACCAAAAATCGCAAACCGACATGGGCAACGGACGAGGTCTTCAATCAATTGATTTAACATTGGGAGTTTGAAGACTTCAAGGTCAAGAGCGAGAAGGCCAAAAATGTCGGTACGACGAGAAGGTTCCCGGAGATGGTCCGCATCGCCATACTTCGGGATCAAAATCATTCTCGAAGAGGAAACAAGAATTGGTAAATTTATTGTTATTTAAATTTTTGATTTTTTACAATATTTATCTAATTACATTTATTTTATATTACAGATGCAACGGATAGGAAGAGAACCAACTCTTCTTGAGCTGATATTGGAAACCCACGCCAAGAAGAAGCCGGTCGTCGGGGAAGAGATCGACGAACCCGAACTCATCAATCTTCGAGCAGAAAGAACCGTGAAAGCTGTGACGGAGAAGATCACACAACAATCACAAGCTTGTGATTCAACTCTCGACGAGTTCAGTCCTTTGCAAGAGGACAAAATTCATTTGGGGGTAAAAACTTATTCTTTTATCATTCGATTATTAATAAAATATTTTGTAAAATCTAACTCTAATTTTGTTTGTCTTGTATTCGGTTAGATCGTATAAGGGACATCTATACGGTCTCGGGACACTTCAAAAAGATATTGTCGAGGACGTCACGATGGTACCTCTCGCGGTCCTAGAGCCTACACGCAACAACAGCGTATCGAGGATCTCGAAGCACAACTTCGAGAAACTCGAGCCCAAGTGGCGCAACAAAACTCCCAAATACAGCAGTTGGAGAGCGTCATAGAGTTGCTATCCGACCAGGTGAGGGGATCAATGTCGCGACACGAAGCAGGTCTCGATTCGGATGCAACACCGTCTAGAGGTGCTGGTGACCAGAGAGATGATATCGGTCCAGCCGATTTAAATGAAATGTAATAGAACTAGTTTTAATGTTTTGTAAACAATTTTATTATTTTAATTAAAAACTTTTTATTTTTATAAATTATTTTTATTATTTTTATTTTTTAACAAATTTCCAACTGTTGCCCATTGCAATTTCTAACGAGCATCTGTTGGACGCTATTTTCCCGCCAAATAGTAACGGATGCCCGTTACCATTTCCCGTCAATTTGTAATGGACACCCGTTACCTTTTCCCGCCAGTTTCCAATGGATGCCCGTTGAAAATTTTAAAATCCCGCTCTTTTTCCCGCCTGGATGGCAACAGACGTATGTTAAAAATTTTTAACGGACATCCGTTACAATTTTTCAGCGGCTTCATCTGTTGGCCTTCCCGTTACAAATTTGCAACGGATCTCGATTTGCAACAAGCGATTCCCAACGGCCTCGGATCTGTTGTCGTCCGTTGGAAAACGCTCTTTCCAACGGATTTAAGGCGTTTTCCAACGGATTTGTCCGTCAGAAAATGCCAATTTTTTTGTAGTGTTGTAGCACAAAAGTTTTTCTTAGAGAGCCGCAATTGATTAAGAGGGAACACTTTCCCCCTTAAAAGATGCAATCATGTTTAGATGACATCCAAAAATTTAGAAATGTATCTTATGGTTGTGGTTGCAATATATCTATATGAATCGTTGGATAATGATATATACATAGAAATTCTTGAAGAATTAAGGATGTCGAAAACATCAAATACAAAGTCTAAATAAGTTTGTGTGAACAAATTGTAACAATCTCTATATGAATGAAACAATTTAGAAGTTTGTGGTACAAACGTGTAAGCGAATATCTACTTAAAAGAGTGTTTGTGAATAAATTTATTTGTCATTGTGTATTTATCCAAAAAAAATTTTTTTGTAATTATAATTTGGGAAAACGGTCTATTCCCCCTAAATTATCCCACTTTAATCCTATTCCCCATGAACTATCATTACTCATCCTATTCCCCTAAACTTTAAAAATTTATCCTATTTCTCCCTCCTTTAAATTTCTGTTAATTTTTCTGTTAAATATTTTTAAAACAACATATTCCCCTTAAACTATAACACTTTAATCATATTCCCCCTGAACTTTTTTTCTCATCCGATTCCCCCTAAACCATCGTTACTAATCTTATTCCCCCTGAACTTTAAACATTCATCATATTTCCCCCCGAACTATATGACTTCTAACCTATTCCCCCTAAAAACAAATTGTACATTCAACGTATTTAATATATTTTCTTTAATAGTTATATAATTTTAAATTTGGTTATTATAAACGTAACACATTTTCTTTAATAATAACGTATTTTTAAATTTGATTATTATAAACGTAATATATTTTCTTTAATAGTAACATAATTTTAAAATTTGATTATTATAAACATATCATATTTTCTTTAATATTAATATATTATTAAAGAAAATTTAAAAATATGTTACTATTAAAGAAAACGTATAAAAAAAAATTATTTTTCACTACGTCTTTGTTTATTGGTAATTTTTCTTTTCCTTCTATTTTATATATATATATAAAAAACATATAATGTAACATACATATATATATATACACGTTTATATATATTATATTATTGTGTATATATACTAGAAATGACTAATCATTTGTTTTGGTTATGGCTTTCTTCTTTTTTTCAATAGGAAAGAAAATAAATCTCACTTACGGAAACTTTACAAGAAATCTCTACCAAAGAAAAAATAAACAAAGAGCTCTCAAAAAGATTCATTCCCTATAGACACAAAAACCCAACAAAAATGAATGCAAAAGTGGGAAACACAAAGACTAGACAAATAAAACATAGTACAAAGAAACTGAACATACACTCACAAATCCAAAGACTTTGATAACAATCTGACACATTTGACATAAACAAAGGCAGGCTTCATTCATATGGCTTTGATTCTCACCATTTTCTCTTCTACAAGATTGTTAGTGAGAAAGGATTTCCGAGAGGCGAGCTTGAGCGTCAGGAGGCGTATCTCTTCCCGGTACATTCACCTTCAGAAGATTCGAGTACCTGTCGAAACAAATGTTGTTACCGTTAGTCCAACTTATTATGAGTTTCCATAAAGGAAAATCAGTTACAAGCTGAGAGACGGACTCTGTGACTGTAAACATCTGGTCGTGCTCCACTACAAAGGCGATCAGTGCCTGCGGGTTTACACAACTTTAGGTGTCAAATATATGAGCTTACGTGAAGAAAAAAAGCGGAAAAAAGTAACAAGAAGAAGAAGAATATGAGAGCGATGTGAATCCGGGATTAATTGATATGTCGCTAACCTCAAATGGCATATTTAACAGTTCAAAGTAAGTGCGGACATGATCTAATTTCTGTTGTATAGCTTCGCTATCGATAAATGGAATAGCAGCCAGAGCCTGCAATGCCAATAGAATGAGTGTAAAACATTAGCCGCCATTGACATGATAGAAAAAACTAAGTTCATTTGAAAACAGGAAATTGCTGTTCACCTGTTCCAATGCAATAGAATTCCGACATATCTGTTGAACCCCGAAAAGGTTGATCGATTTCATATCGGCCAAAGCCTAGATCAATGAGAGATTAGAAGAACATCAGAAACACTCAGATGCTTGTTTATAGGATGATGGTTCGAAAGCTTTTACGAAGTACCACTTAAAGTTTTAAAGGATGAAGACCAGAGGCATACCTTAATGGAAGCGTTTGCTGCAATCCCACAAATGCCACCGAAAACGTAATTGCGCTTCTCGCCAGATATGAAAGGTGCCATTTCCTCATCCCTACGAGTTATCTGTAAGATCCGGAAAAGAGATAATTATCTCTTACATGTTCCAATTCTAGAGAGACTATCTCATAAGATATATAAGATATTACTAACCTGTGCGGTGAGAGAAATTATGAAGTCATCCGGTTCTTCAGCATCTTGATCCTCTAAGTATTCTCTATTTGTCATTTCCTTTTCAACATCAGAGTTTTCCGTTAGGCGGAAAAGGCAAAGAGATTGAGAGTTTTATAATCTAGTCGGCTTCCTAACAAAATGAACATCCAAAACAAACCTGGAGATGAAAGACTGTCTCCAATTGCATCTCAACTCGTAAAACCTTGAGACAGTCCGTGGCAAGTTTTCTGTACTCGTCTGCAAACGAAGCCAGATTCCTAGTGGGAGCTGTTTGATTATTACCCTCAGCTTGACTAGTTGCATGAGGAACTGCTTGTCCAAGCCTAAAGATTTGAAAAATCCAACATGAGCAAACATTTCATTTGCCTGCTACTTCGGACCGAAGAAAAGGCTATGGCTATGGATACTGCACATGATTTGGAATGACTGAAAAAGCTCAAATTCAGGAAAGGATCACGGAAAACACTAATTAATGAAAGGACCCAATGAATCATGCAAGCTTGTTTTCTACAAGGCATGTGAAGGTTGTTAGTGAGTTTCTTCGGGACTGACTTGAGAAGACAACAATCAAACCATATTAGTTTTTGTAATTATCCTTGTCTTCTCTACATGCATTTTCTTTCACTTTTGTACCATCATATATCAGTTCCAACCCAATTCTCCTCTCCTTATCACAACTCACCTCTCAATTGAGTCTGCAACATATTCTAGCGAATCACTGAGAGAGGCTAACAAAATGAGTTTGTTGTCATCACGAATTAGGTTATCCTGCAAATAAATACACTATTAGTTCCAATATTCACAAAATAACAAAATTCAGAAAGATAACCAGATTGATATTAGCTTCCAGAAATCACTAGGCGATTTACCTGCTTAATAGGCCGTAAACCTAAGAATAATTCACTGAGCTCAAGTTCACTGTCAGCAGGTTCAGAGTGAGAAACAGTTTGGCCATGGAGAGATGGCAAACAAGCACTTGCTGGATCAAGTCGCATCAACCTCTCAATATCATGCCTCCCAATGAGCATATAACTGAGCTTCTCAAGAACCGCCTGATGAATTTGAAAAGAAACTGTGAATCAATAAAGTTAGGCGAAAAGTAGGGTCCTAGCCTAGTAGATGCTCAAACTCTAAATTCTCCCTTTTCTATCTCTGAATCAAACCTTCCCAGAGTGATCACTTCCAAGAATTTAGAACCATGTTTTGATAGAGGGCCAGAGAGGTGAAATCTTGTATTTGCCTTTTCGTCTGACACAATACTATTCCGAGTCTAAAAAAAGATTATCTAAAAAAAAGGATCAACGTTTTACTAAGCAGTACACCCTTTCATCAACTTTAAGTGACGCCTCAATCAGTGTATACCCTAAATCAAAATATTTGAATAAACTCACTCATACTCCTACAACTGAAAGACTTCATGTTGATTTGAAATGACAGCTACAAAAATATATGGAAGTTGGAATAAATTTTGTAGAGATTTTGTGCACCAGGCAGAGAAGCCTTAAAGCAGGTGCCAAACAGCAAGTACAAAAATAGGAGACTCCAAGGAAACAGAAGTAAAGCACTGAGGAAAAGGAATGAGAAAGAAGAAAATGCATGCCTCCATGTATGAAGTCCGACATCTCTCGTATGTTCTCTCAAGGAAAGTTTGAACATACTTCACAAGGTCAGCAGCAAACTTGGGCATGGCTTGAGCCCAACCAAGAACCTAGAAAGAGGGCAGCAAATAAGTGCATCAGGAAAACTAGAACTCCAGAGTTCAGAAGGCTTAAGAAATTTTCAAAAGAATCGTTAGCATTTTGTGCACTGATCCATTATTTAAAGGTTGGATAAGAACATGAAATGCAATTGAAGTTTCTCAAGCTTGTTTAATCGAATAAGCAGACTTGCCTCTTTTGCAAGGAGATCGATTGCCAAAAGACCTTGTAAGATAGGTCGACCTTTTTCTACGATTGGGGTGTAAGTGGTGGTTGTATGTGCTCGGGGCCGAAATGCAGCTGGACCTGCCAAAGTTTTTAAGAAATTAAGTGTTTGTAACCTTGACTCTTACACAAACACACATGATGTCTGTATTTGTTTTCTTAGAACATAAAAGAGAAATATTCAAGCAAAACTGTTACTACCAAGGCAATGCCAAAAGAAAATTATGGAACATACAATCAAAGAAGCTTTAGTTTCAAATAAACATGCACATAAAAGTACTGCCACATTAATTCAACTGATTTTATAAGAAGGCACATGCTACAATCTGCGTCGACAAAATTTGTCATATCAAGAACTAAAGAAGCAGCTAAACTTCCGTGCATACCCTATTCGGAGATATGAGGACCACAATCTAAATAGCAACAAATATTCTTTAATTAATATATAGATCTTACTTGATATAGCTTGCTGGACACCTTTCCTATAGTCCACAAACATTGTCGGCAACAAGTGATCCTTCACAAATTTCTCCACAAATATGAGCAGTCCATCATTCCTGCCGTATATGTTTAGAATTAGATAATTGATAAAATTGTCAACTTAGCAGCATAAAGAGGCAATTAAATATTTTAGAGTAAATGATAAGAGCAAACTGTCTTGAAGCAAAGACCTCCATAAGAAAATACCTTGGACAGGACGACGGCTTGCAAAGGCAAGCCACCATCCCATTGTCTAAGGGAGCAGAAAATTAATAGTTATAGTGAAACTACAACAAGAACTCAGAAAAGTTTTCAGTGCAACCTATATCAATTAACATTGCCTGAGGCAATCTGTAATAAGAAAATTAATCTTAGCACAACAGACAAAACATCAAATTTGAACTTACCCAAGCTGAGAATGCTTTCTGGGCAACATTGAAGTAATTTTATCTGTGAACTACATTACACATAAAATCATCAGTCTACCAGATAACTGTTAATAATTAAAGACAAAGCTCAGATGAATCAGAACCAAAACCTGAAGGACAGGCCGGTAAAGAGAGGCAGCTAAGTATATGCCTTGTTCAGGCAAAACCGCTGCAGATCCATAACCTTCCTGTGATGCATTTGAACCTCTCTTGCCCCAGCCTTGACGGATGAGATCGACTCCTGCCAGACAGCTTGCAAAGTTACTAAAAACATCACAACTAAGAAAAGTAAGGATGATATATGTACAGCTAAAGTTGCACCATACCCTGGTTAGAAATCGATGCAGTTGCATCAGTAAAGCGAAAAGTGAACGTCAGACTATCTTCAGATGCATCTCTGCAGTTCACCAACACCAATCAAGCATCAAGACTCAATAACTCAAATGCATTGCCATATGCAATCTACAACACTTATACAATTAATATTACACATCATGCGGAAGAGTAATACAGGACAAGAATACAACTGTTTTGTGAGTTTACCAAGTTAGCAACATGTGAACTATTTCTTGTATCGACATCTAACAGGATAAATTGAGATGTACAAACCACAGGTTTTGGACAACAACCAAAAAGTGTTGAACACACTCTAACGGAAATCCTCTCCAAACTACAGAATGAGCACATCAGTTGTTTTAACCAACATTAAATTGATTCACAAACCTACGTGTTACATATGTACGAAAATCATGCTTTCACAAAGTCGTTGAGTTTCTTTTGGGTCATTCTAACATTGTCTTGACAGCAATCGGAGGCAAACTATAATAAGCAACTCTTATCACAAAAACGAGCCGAATAAAAAGATTGCCTTCTCCAAATCACTAGAATGAAGAAACTACGCTAAGACATGAATTAAGTCACTTGCCTTTTCTCTTTGCCAGGATTCTTGTTTGCAAGTTTAGCTGTTTGTGCAGCAGCATCCGCAGATGCAGCTTCGGGAGTTGCTCGTAGAATCTCACATATCAGTTGTTGGCATTCACTCTTCATCAAATAATGCATAATTCATGATAAGCTCAAGTTATGATAACAAAAGTTTAAAGCAAATTCTGAAAAACCAATCTGGTGTAGAAATAAGCAGACCTGTAAGACTGTTAAAGGAAAGCTAATAGTGTAGCCTCCAGTAACTTGGGATGCTTCAGAATCAGGGTTCCAACTAACATCCGTGGGCAATGACTTTGGCGTGTTAATGTCATGTTGGGAAGACTTTAATTCTAAAAGCTCTCCAACAACAACATGATTTTCTAGAAGAGCAAAGATCGAGATATTTTAGTTTAACTGTAAAAAATGAAGTATCAGAAAAAACTTTAGAGCTCAATGTCTCACCAAATATCTTGACAACAGTATCCAAAATTGAGTCAAGAAGTTCTCTTGCCGCAACCTGTGCTTTGCCTCCAGGAGCCATCAGATGTGAAACGGGGCTCACGGCCAGGAGGGTTCCTGAATTTGACATCCCGTTTTGGCGTTTCTCTTTTGTTGATCTGTAGCCCTCTAACTGTCCTTTGATAAGATGCAGTCCCGCAGCTATAGTTCGACCACCCTGACTAGCGGTGTACTTCGAAGAATTATCAAGCTCTGCATGAGCTTTAATCTTCGATATTATGATCTCATGAATTGTAGGTCGAAGTCTTTGGCTGCACGAAAACCAAAACCAGCAAAAGCACTAAATGAAGGAGGAATTAACAGTTTCCACAAAGGAATATAAGCATTCACATCAATAAATTCTGAAATGAACAAACCAGCAAGATTCCATAATTACATTTCCATTCATCAGTAGGGATGAAACAGCTTTCAGGGCCTTTGGAAAAACTACCAAACAAAGTTTTATAAATATATTTACTGCATAATGTATCTATATGATAGCTACCAGTGGCAACTCGACATGGCATCAGAAGCTATCTGCCAAGGATCTAAAAAATTTCGAAGGCTTAATCTTATATATATATATATATATATATATGTATGTATGTATGTATCCCGAACAGGTACAAGATAAACTACAGAAACAAAGCTTATTCCAACCATTTCCTAGAATGAAACACATGTATAGAGCAGGAAACCAACCATATGATAGCACCTGCAGCTGCAACTTTTCCAAGCATGCAAAGACACTGAACAAGGGTCTGCAGATACTTTACATGCAATGAAGCATCACTCTTTCTTATTGCTTCCTGGAGCAAGAGAAAGAGGCAATGTAACGGATAACAAGTACATTAAACAGGAACTGAAGACCTTAACCATCTAAAAGAGCACATACAATAAATTCATCAGGGGTTGAATCAGAAAGCCAAGGTGGAAGTTGATGAGATGGGAATTTACTATCAGCGCCATTCCAGACAGTGTGCCCATCTGAGGTAGTTTCATCATGCTCTATAGAGCCATCTTCGTCATGCCCATCAAATGAAGCACTGAAAGAGCAAAAGTGATTCAAAAAGCTAGCGGAGACCTGGTATGTGGACAGGCAAGCGTATTGAATTTCATAGGGCGCAGAGCTCTCTGTGACTGAGCAGATTTAGTTCAGTTAAGTTTTGGCATGTGCAAAGGAATATGGAATGAACATGTTTTTATTACCAGACTTACCTCTAACACATACAAAAGAGAGTACAAAAACAATATATATATATATATACATATATATACATTGTAACTAAGATCTCCATTATGGGAAACCACAAGCCCCTGACCTAAGATAATTGCAAAACTTGAGATCAAGAACTTATCTAAGTATCTAAGGAATACTCATTGTGTATCTTGATGAATTGGATCATTTTGTTTGTGGATTCCTAAAGGAAAGAGTTTTAGCTTAAGCAGCAAGTGGGCTATCAATATGTGAAGCGGAAGATTAAAACGGGGGAAATAATAAACGAGACGATGAAATAACAAAGATATCCCATTGATCTAACGAAAGAATGGCAATCTCAGATATTGAAATGTGAAGCAGTAGTATCCTAATTGGAGAATCAAAACTAAACATAGTTCCTTTTTACTCAAGAGGAAGAAGAACATATTCCTAATAGGATGACTCCATTGGAGGTAAAGGATGCTAAAACATACCCTTCATCAATGGAAGCTGTTTTATATGATCCATTAATGAGCCCATTAACACCAAACTGGCTGTCACCCTTAAGTGTCCGTGTTCTGCGAGACAGTGGCTGAGAACTTATATGTGTAGCGGCAACAGCTGTAGTTGTTGGTACTTCATCGTCTTTTTCATATATGCTCGATGCAACTAAACTGCAAAACAAATAAGCTCAAAATTAGTAGCTCATAACAGTAGACCATATTTTAGGAAGAATAGTACAGTGAAAGGAATTATGATGCACATTTTCAACCAAGCATGTTAACAGAATTAAGATGTGAAGCAGCATGAGTGTTTCTGAAATTCAAGTTTTCAAATAGCGGAACAGAATCTTACCTATATTCACCTTTATTATAGAGATGTGCATGCAAATCATCTAAAATTTTGAAGAAAATGACTCCCCGCAGCTTAGTAAGCTCAGATCTGACATCTTGAAGAGCACCAACCTAGGCCATAGTACCAGAATACTGATAAAGACAACATTTGAGTGAAAACAAGATAATTCAAACAGAGATGAATTGAGATGTCCAGATCGTAATTCATAGGGATCATGTCCATTAAACATAATAATACCTATAAGGTCTTTGAGATCAAATTGACAAAAGACAGGAAAGATCAATGATGTTCCATGAGAATACTAGTCTCAAAACTGGTTCAATCGTAGATCATAAAGAAATTACCGTTTGAAGGCCCTCACGCTCCAGCATCAGAGATGACTGAACATACACTTGAATAGCAGCATAGAATTGTTTTTCAGCAATTAGCTTCTCAATACGAGATGGAACCTGTTACATGGTCCAACAGACTTAGCCATATTTTTTATACCAGCAAAAACGTTTTTAATTGATAAAGCAGCTAAGCTAAATCTTAGAAACACAACTAGCAAAGGCGTTTTTTATTTGATAAAGCAGCTAAGCTAAATCTTAGAAACACAGTAACAAGATTACGATCATATAGAAAGTTGGCCATAAATTAAGTATAAATATACCATAAGTCATATATCAAGCACTGGAGACAAAAATGATGTAGTAATCTTACGGGTAATGCAACTAACCTTAGCAATGCCCTCAATTTGATCTAATAGTGAAATGATGTGTCGCAATGTAACAGACCGGTACCACAATTGATGTAATTGTTTATTGCGGGCGCCTAAGCTCTTCTTTGCATCTGTCAAGTCGCACTTCAACTCAGCTATCTTCTCGGTGGATTCGCTAAATAATCGCAATATCTGATGATAAATACAGACAAAGAGAGGCATAAAGAAAAAGACAAAATTAAGGGTACCTCATGAATTATTTGCTTGAATACAGAAAAATCCTAACAAAATTATTGGTAACAAAGTAAGATGATCATTTTTGTATTTAAAAAGAAACAGTTTGAGAAGGTTCAATTGTCCGAAATGAGTTTTTAGATCTGTGTATTTAACTTTATCAAATTCGTAAAAAGAACCAAATTCTTGTTCCCAATTTGGTCTAATAAAAAAAATTATGAGAACTTTTATTTTTACAACTAAAAATGAGAAGGAAGCCATTTCCTGTAACTATAGCTGGATAGCATCCTTGTTAATTTATCACGAAACACTTGAAAACAAAGGGATGCTACCCACACAAAGCTAATCTAAGAGGCAATAAACCAATAAGTTACAACAACGCAACTGGAAGGTATTGATGCTTTAAGATAAGGTTCAGAAGTAAGACTACGAGACACAACAAAAAAGGGCTTAGCAGATATCAGAAACCTGGGAGTAGTTTTGGATAGCCTTGTTGAAGCCACCATGATAAGAATGCACAACTTCATCCACAACCTCCTCGACAACGTCACTTTGCTCCTTTAAAACTTGAATTTCACCTTCACGATCTTTCGACGTTAGGATATGAACCACGTGAGGCAAAGAATCAAACCGTGCGGCGGCCCAACTCTCATCTATTTTTGCCAGCTCTTCCCTCAGGTACTGCACATGACAACTCATCAATCCCTAGTGATTGTCCTCCGAGAAGGAATCACAAAACGAGGTTGAGCCACACTCATGTAATAGCAAAACCCTTCTCGCTCAACAAACCTAAAAGGCAACTCATCAATTATGATCATATTCACTAATGCTTCTCTAGTTGCCTCTTGATCAAATGTAGCAAAAAAAGGAACACCTCCCGTAAAATCATTTTTCTTCACTTGATGATGCAAGGTGGTTTGCTTCAGTTTTTTACTAGCTGATATTTCATCACGATCACCTTCTGCCATCAACCTTTTTTGCAAATTCTAGCATGTTTCATCATTGCACTAGTCGAAATCCCTCTACTTGACATAGAGCTAATCAATTTACCACAATGAATGCACGTAGCTTTTGCACCTTCTTTAGTTTCCTAGCTCAGAGATTAAGTTTTTGTTTACCTGTTCTAATTGAGAAGAGGCTTGTGGTATGTCGGTATTCTCAGCCATAGAAGACATCTGTAAACCAAAAAATAGGCAAATGAGAAATACATCATAAGAACCAATGGACGGGTCATGCGTACACAACAGATCGATCTAGCAAAACAACCAAAGCATCCAAATATCCAACCTGATCGTGAGAAGGTCACGCAGAGGGCGGATGGCCGCCGTTCAAGCAGGAGAGAGAGCGGGCGGATGGCCGTCGGCGAGCAGGAGGGAGAGCGGGCCGTCGGAGAGCAGGAGAGAGAGGGCGGGTGGCTGTCGATCTGTAGTGCAGGAGGGAGAGGCTATGTGGTCGAGGAGAGGGAAGAGGGAAGAGGCTAGAGCAGCCGCCGGTCGATCAGGAGAGAGAGCAGGGGGTGGCCGTCGGCGATCGGCAGTGTAGGAGGAAGAGGGAGGCTATGTCGTCGAGAAGAGGGAAGAGGGTAGAGGAGCCGCCGGTGGAGCAAGAGAGGGAGCGGGCGGGTGGCCGTCGGCGATCAGGAGGGAGAGCGGGCGGGCGGCCTTCGGGAGGAAGAGGTCGATGCCTCGATCTGCAGTGAAGAGGAAGAGGGAATGAGGAGAAGAAACACGAGGATAGACGTGAAATATGAGATCTTAGAGAACCCATTAAATTTGGAAATTACAAATTCTTCCTAAACAAATGAAAATTACACATTTCCCCCACATTATAAGAATAAGAGGAGAAGCCTCCTACATTACATCGCATTTGGAGAAATCGAAATGGTGCAGAAGAAGAAGAAGAACCGGGAAAGCGACGAAGATGAAGACGACACTTTCTATTATCGCTATGCTTCCGTTGCGCCGTCGTCGAACCCTAAACCCGGGTCCGACGGAAAACCAGGAACTTCCGGTGGCTCCGGTGGATTGGCGCCGTCGAAATCGACGGTCTACATCTCCAACCTCGACTACGCCCTAACCAACTCCGATATCCACACTCTCTTCTCTACCTTCGGCAAGATTGCCCGCGTCACCGTCCTCAAGGATCGCCACACCCGCCGCTCTCGCGGCGTCGCGTTTGTCCTCTACGTCTGCCGAGACGATGCGGTTAACGCGGCGCGATCCATGGACGGGAAGATCCTCAACGGTCGAAAAATGACGGTCTCGATGGCCGTAGACAATGGCCGAGCTCCGGAGTTCATTAAGAAGAGAGTATACAAGGACAAGTCGAGGTGCTACGAGTGTGGTGACCAGGGTCATCTCTCGTACGAGTGCCCTAGGAATCAGTTGGGTCCGAGGGAGAGACCTCCGCCGCCAAAGAAGCGGGGACGGCGGAGGGAAGCTGAGGGAGAGGCGGAGGAAGGGAGGGATTGTGCGGCGGGGGCATTCGAGGAGGAGAATTGGGCGTCGGTGGTGGATAATGAAGCGGGAGAGAGGCTGATAATGAGAGAAGCAGAGGAAGAGGAAGAGAGGATGAAGAAGAGAAAGGAGGGTCCTATGAAGAAAGCTAGCTACTTTAGTGATGAGAGTGATGAAGATGATTAAACCCATTTTCAGGTATTTGTAATTTGAAGAATTCGCCATGGAGAAGAACATATAGGGTTTCTTGCGACTTTTCAGATGCTGGGTTTGATGAATTTCGATCCTTCTATAATGGAGAAATTACAACTAGAAGTAGCTTGAACTTAGATGTTGTCCTTCATTGTGCTTCATTCACGGATTTATTGATCATTGGATCAATGTATCCATTTGGAATTTTGCTGTCTGGATTCAAGACCATTTGATGTCATCTTTTATGATTTCAGTATTTAGTCCTGATGATTCATCTGGCTTATAACTTGCTTATGATCTTCAGAATGCTTCTAACACATCCATTTTCATATTGCAGTTTTAGAAGAAGTTTCCCTCTGTGCTACTCCTCCATTGAAGATACTTCGTACAACCGTACATTGTATAACATACGATAATGCTTCTTCTCAACTGTTCGAGTTATTATAGGTTGTCCTGTTGTGCCCATCATGGATGTTCAGCTAGAAGCGCTCCCAGTCTGTGTAGCAAAAGGAATTAAATGGATACTGCATATCAAAAAACGGTAGCCTAAACTCTAAGTGCAAGTTTTAAATTTCACTGACCAGCATTTCATGATCTCCCATGACTTCTTCTATCAATTCTTGGATGAGTTTATCGGCGCTGTTTGGAACAAGTGCCGCAAACACTGGTGGCTCCAGCCCTGCAGTATTCACCAGTCAAAACGGGTTTCAGTTCAGCATCTGAGAATCCACTCGAGTTTGTCAATACCTGAATCTGGGAAAGCATCGATGAACATCATCATCTCTTCCCCAGTCAAACCAGATAAGAAGCAGATCCGTGGCAGCGATTTTGCAATCTGCATAGCCATAACACAGGACAAGTCATGTACAATGTCTCTCCTACTGTAAGCTCCACAGAAGAAGAACGTAATCTGAAAATGCAGTTTTTTTTCTTTTGTTATTGGCAAGAGCCCTCCAAACCTTAACCCGTGTGAGATCAGGCTGTCTAGTGTTGACAGCATCCCAAAGTGAAAGTGTGATCATTTCCTCGGTGCATAACTTGATCTGGGATTCCAAAACATACAGATAATAAGATCATTCAGGAACTGAATAGCGAGGCTGAAGAGTAAAGATGAGTAAGGATGAAATACCTCCATGAAATCGCCGTCAAGGTCCTTGAGAAGTTGTTGTACCTTGGAAACTTCATCAAGTTGAAAGCCGAGAAAGAGGAGAGCCTGCGGAAGATAAAAAAAAAGGGTGTAGAAGAGGGAAGAACAGAGGAAAAGGAAAGGAGAAAGGGAAAGAAGGGATTACAGGAGGGCCGAATTGAGGGTCTTGGGGATTGAGGGGAACGAATTTGGAATCTTCATCATCCACTTCAGTTGGGATTCCATGTGCTGAATCTTCTCTATAAACGCAGAGTTTGAGGTTCTTCGTGTAGTAGAGGAGGTGGGATGTGTTCTTGACAGAAGAAAAAGAAATGGGTGGAGGATGAGATACGGCCACTCTGGTCTTACTGTTACAGAGAGAGTTCACGACTGATAATAACCCCAACGACGAAGAACCTGCCATGCCTCTCTCTCTCTCTCTCTCTCTCTCTCTCTAACTCTAACTCTGTTCTAATTCTCGAGATAAGACGACATTTGCTCTCGCCGCTCATTCTGCCAATCAGATTGCGCCACGTAGCGCGTCATTTAGTCACACTGAGGTTTATTTGGATCACTATATTCTATATCTTCTTAAAAGCGCCGGGCTTCTCAGGTTTCAACCTCTGGTGTTTAGAATGTTTAAATATTACTAATTATGACTTATAAAAAACCTTACAGTTTATTTAAAAAATATATTAAATATAAATAATATGTAAAAACGTTATAAATCGTCTAAAAAGAGTTGGTGAATTCTTCATTGCATTTTTACGGTGAAGGACTTTTGAGGAGGTTGCAAGAATTGGAAAACAAAGATCACTTGACGAGTCGAACAAGGGAAAAGAAAACAGACTTGTTCCAAATGACCGAATTAACCCCTGGGAAACGATATATTTACATTTGAGCCACCAAGGTATCGCCACCCTCACCATCTGAATCAGAAAGAGAGCCATCCATCCACCTCTTCAGCATCTCCACGGAAGCTCTAGGCTGATCCATGGGAACCATATGACCTGCATCATGTACCTGCATCCATCCATCCATCCATCCATTTCACAATCATCACTCTCTCACTTCACATTACTAATCACTCATACAAATGGGTATTTTGTTTAGATAAACCTTGAGGAATCCAAGTGGTCCATAGTTCTTCAACAATCCTGCTTCTTTCCCATCCACCACAAACGCCACTTCCGCCGCTGCCCCAAACTTCTCCTTCCCCGACCACTCCATCGCATTCACCCACCTCGAGTTACCTGCCTCCACACCACACCCAAACGTACTATTTCATCATCATCATCATCATGACGCATTACCATCTTGATCATGATACAAAAAAAAAAAATAACCCACCAAGCCAGTTGCAGATGAGATCATACTCCCCAGCATACACGAGAACCTTGATTCCATCTTCCAACAGAGTAGGAATTCCAACTTCAAGATTCCTCATCCAGTCTACTAGCATCGCTTGATACACCGTTGGACTACACGACACAAACTCTATCTCCCCAACACCCAGCGACTCCCTCACAGCTTTCAGGTTCAAGAATTTCTCCATGTTTGAGAAGTCGTAGCACAAACTCCCCACACACTTCTTTCTTATGTCATAATACTGAACAAGAGACACAATGTTACTCAACCAAATTGTTAAATTTGCTGCACAAAGCAGAGAAAATTCCATTCAACATGTGATATAGGATCTCTAGTTGGTTGAACATCTCGAAATTCTCATTACCAATTCCGAAAAAATTAATATGCAACTTAGCACTAAGCAAAACATCAGTGCCTTACATTTATCCCACTCGCATGAGCCATTACGCTGCTGAATATGCTGTTGCAGACAACATATGATGCCAAACAAGAAACTGTACCATCAGTGCCTGCAAAGGGAAAAAGAATTTAAAACTCACAAAGAACAAATGAAACAAACTCGTTGAGAATTTCACAGAAGAAGAACAAATGAAACACCTCCATTTGAATTCTACGGAGACAAGGTATAATTACCACAAAGCTTTATAGCTAATTCACACAACGGAACAATCTTGTTGATTCGATCATGCTGTGATTCAGTAATTAATCCCATTTGCAAAGCATAGTCAGGGTAGGCTGGGTATTGAATTGCAGGATCTGTGAGCCCGTTGCCAATTGCAAATCCCTGTTGATGTACATTTGTGAGAACCAACGCTCGATTAAAGAACGAGAATTTATAAGAACTGCTACATGCCTTTAGATTAATATGAACTCCCTCCTTAGCCTTGTTTCCCCTATGGACTCGAGCAGCAAAAGCCGGAATGTAGTGTCCAGCGTATGACTCTCCAGTTATGTAAAAATCGTTATCTGAAAACTCAGGGTGCTCCGCAAAGAAAGCCTGGGAGGGAACATGAATAAAATCTCGTTACAGCGGTACACCTTTAACATGTGTTCCTTTATTCTCCCATTTAAAAACACTTGAAAACAGAAGTTTCATTTAACTTAAAGCTTGAAAAGAGGATTTTAGTATCTTCTTCAAGGCACAAAATAAAATATTCTGGGAGGTAAGTGGATATCTATTAAACAAACCTGTAGGAAATCATAAAGATCATCACTAACTCCATTTTCATCATGGCGAATGTCACGGTTGTCTGTTGTATAACTAAAACCAGTTCCCACAGGTTGGTCAACATATAGAAGATTGGAAACCTGCAAGATCAGGAGAAAGTCCATTACATTTCTCCTTTTTCTGAAAACTCCATTACATCTTATAATCAAGAAGGACAAAGACAAGAACCAAGGAAGCTTCAAGAGATATCAACAGGTTTCAGCTAGCAGTATCACCTGCAAACAATTTTCCCTCGAACTAAAGGAATTCGAGAGTCGGATTAATAAACAAAGTGATTACCTTGTCCCATCCATGCTCATTCCAAACAAGGGACAGGTTGTTGGAAATCTGAAAAGGACCATTTTCATAGAACATAGCCAACTCACTGCTACATCCAGGCCCTCCAGTCAACCAAATCACAACAGGATCATCCTTCTTGTTGCGCGACTCAAAGAAGAAGTAGAACATCCTAAAACAGCAACCAAAAGGACAATCAAAACAGCATTCGAGGTCCAGATGCACTGAAAGGAATCTGTATGCGCATTTGCAAGCCAACATAACCGAATATTTCGTATAAGCCCAAAATGCAATCGATTACAGCGCTAATTTTAGCTAATTTTGCATCCCCGTAAGGTCGATAACAAAGACAAAACCAAACCCTAAATCACCATTAAATGACCCGATTACATGTGCAGCCACTTGCACACAGGCGTGAAACAAACCACCAGATAACATTCACAAAAACGCATACAAATACACATCCCTCTAAGCTCAATGATACCAGGAACCCTAACTATCTTCGTTTCAAACCAAATTCTAGGGTATAGAGATAAACCTTGCGCCATGAGAATTCGGGAGCTTAAAATAACCAGCACGATGACCCAAATCATCTACGGTGACTCCTCCATCATCGATCAGATTCGGGAACCTGAACTTTCGCTCGACAATCCTCGATCCATCTACGGCGTCCAACGGCAGATCACGACCATCGATAACGTTCACATCCTCCTTGGGGAAAAGGTTAAGCTCCCGGATCAGCTTCTCAGCCCGCGAAGACGGGAAGTTCCATTTCTCGAGGCGACGATCGTTGAGAAGAAGAGAAGAGGACGACGAAGAACATGCGATGATGATGACGACGAAGAACAAAGGAAGGGAGGAAATGGTCGGCTTCTCCATTTTTCTTTTTTTTTTTCCTCTATAACTGTTACTTCTCTGTTTCCTCTCTCAGATTACTTTAAATATAGAAGATGGGAGACAGGGGACACGTGGCATAAAATGTCTAAAACTAGATTCTTTTGGAGTGGGTCATTTTTAAAAATATTTAAAAGATTAGGTAGAAATAGTAAATACCACTAAATAAAGTTTCTTATTATATTATAATTTTTAGTATTCTACATAACTCATACAAATAATGGAACTGTGGTTATATTACGTTTATATTATAATTTTGCTTTATAATTACAGTGAAATTATTGTGATTATTTTAATACGGAATTATATATTTTATTACAAATTATAAATATTTATTTTGAATATAATATTCATATTAATGAAATCTCTAATGTTAAAGAAATCGTAAATCATAAATCTCTTAAATATATTAAAATATTAATATGATTACATTATTTAAAAAATTAACAATGTTAAAAATTAAAAAAATTATAAAATCATATGGTATATCAGTAAAATATATTTGGAGAAACTAATTAAAACTGTAAATCAATGTAATATATGCAATAAAAATGGTTTATTTCTATAAGTATCCACATGGCTGTAGGAATGAAACTATGGGATAATTTTGTGAAACATTGGGAAATTCTAGGAAAAAACCGTTAAACCTTTTATCTTTAGAAAAATAAAAGGCGTGGATTATAAATGAAGGGTGGATATAGCGTGTCAACAAATCAGCGGTCAGGATACGATGCACGCGACTTGCATGAGAAGTAAAATGGGTCCCACATAAGGGTATCTTAAAATATTTAATTAACAATAAATATAAAATTCAAAAAATCCGACCTGCCGGATTCGAACCAGCGACCTAAGGATATCTATGGAACCACCACTACAGTCCTCCGCTCTACCAACTGAGCTAAGGTCGGTTTTAAGAATGTGGTTCCGTGAAATATTATAACGTATATATATTTTAGAATAAGATTTTAATTCAATGCGAACCAATTAAATTGTTATAAACAGCAATATGGATTATGTGTTTTATAAAATCAGTGTTGAAATACTACTAGTTAAATTAAATTTAATCCGAATGTTAATTCATAACACGTGCCAAATAAGAAAAATGGTCACTTATACACAATTGTTTTTTATGTAATTAAATTATATAATAAATTACCAGAAATTTCTTATGATCGGAATATTAGAGTTAAATTTATAATGTCTATTATTATATGGTATCTATACAATCCTGATATTAATGAGACTTCTGCACCAATCAAAATGGACTTATTTATTTTGAAAAGATGGAAAATATTATTCTCACTTTTTTAAATTGCTATGTTAAGCGACTCATCAAGTAATAATATCGCATATTCATAATATAAAATTTTGCGAAGTATAAAATATCATTACTTATACGAACCGGCTATTTTAATGTTTCAGATATTCAATTTCTACATTTACATTCGCTTGATATTTAAATTATTTATTATATGTAATATGAATTATTTTATTTTTATATATTGAATACAAAATTTGTAAAGACATGCGAATGTTAATTTAAAAATAAATTACAAATTTTCATATAAAAACACAATAATTATGCATTTATTAATATAACTGCGCTAAAGAAAGATAACACAATAATAATATTTATGATTATAACTTTGTAGTTATATAATATACTAGAAATATTACATAATAATTTATTATTATTTTGACAAATTACATGAATACTGTTTTTACATGTTTTTTGAATTCGTTTATTATTTTATAATAATATTTTTAATTGCCATATTATAATAATATGTAATTTTAGTTTTAAATTGATCTATTAAAAAAGGCGTTAAATCAACTAAATTAATCAATTTAAAATTTTATATGTTATTTTAAAAATATTTTGATATATTGTATATTATTAATATTATGTTTATTATTGAAGAAGATCTGCCGTGTCTAACACTAACTAGTAAACTTCACTTTCGTGTTCCTCGAAGTTTTGAAGATTTCGTAAACCAAGGCGGCTTCTCGACCAGACACGTGTCTTCACGATTGTCTCACTATCCACGTGGCATCACATGACACACTTATTCAAACGGAAATGTTATCTAATGTGGACCCCACTTCTATCGCTAGTACTGTCAACGAGGTAGATGCTTTATTCTTAGGAATCTTCCACTCCCTTGTTGAATATTGAGCAAATTATTAAAATTGTTGAATATTAAGCAAATTAAAATTTATTGTTAAATACAAAACTTGATTTTAAGATTTTCATAATATATATTATATATTCATATCTTGATTGTTTATATTTTTACGTGATATAAAATAATATTTAGAAAAAATTTGAAATATGATATTTTGATTTGAAAAAAAATATATATATTTTCTGGTTAATTACAATCTCAATAGTTTAGATGTTATTATGGTTGGAGAAGGAATGTATTTTAGGGATTTTTAAAATGTTTTCCGATATATATTTTCATTTTCATTAAAAAAAAAAGAAAAAATTGAGCTAATAAAACGGCGTCGTTTACAAGCCACGAACACACTACGGTCTCTCACACACCACGCTTCATATCTTCTTCTCCGTTGAGCCCTTCCTTTTTCTTCTTCCCAGAGAGACACGAACACAAAAATAAAGGCAAAATATATGTACATAAATAATTATTTTTTCCTGTAATTTATTAAGTTAATTTGATTTTTATATTATTATTCTTTTCATAATTGGTTATGAGGACGTTGAATTCATCTCGGTTTGTTCTCATCGACATCAACACCTCATGGCAAGCTTCCCGCCGGCTGATTTCCTCAGCCTCCGCCGTCGCCTCCATATCGGCCGTCTCTGCTTACTCTTCGTCATTCCGTCGAACACGTGGACAGCGTCAGAGGATCTCTTCTTCCAAGTCTCCGGTCCCGCCTTCACCGGTGCGCCGTCCCTCCGATCGTTACGGATCCGATCGCCGTACGCAATCTCCGGACTCGGCCTCGACTTCTCGGCGGACGAATTCGGTTGAGACAGAGCTGGAAGCGTTTTTCGAGATTCTGCCGCCGAAGATGAGGAAGGAGCTGGTGAAGCACGAAGAGATAGGGGAATTGATTGAGGTGGTGATGGATTTGGGGAGAAAGCCATTGGCGAGGTTTCCTTCCGGAGATTGGATGATCTCCGAGCAAGCCGTGACGCACGAGGATCTGAGACATGCGGTGTCAAAGGTAGAGTAGCTATGATCAATTAATAGGATTTATTGCTAAATTTGTGATCTGTTTGATATCGGAATCATCATATTTGGAATGTACTGGTAGTGTTCGAGCATTGATGAGAAGATGAATGATGGCTTAATAGGTTGGTGATTTCTCGGATGATAACCGGTCGGGGATTGATAGATCTTTGCATCGTATAAGTGCCATACGTAATCGTAAACTGCAAGTCATTGGTTTAACTTGTCGGGTGGGTCGTGCTGTATCGGGAAGTGCAGACATTATAAGTGATTTGGTAGAGGGAGGAGGATCCATCTTGGTCATTGGCCCACCTGGAGTTGGCAAAACCACAATAATCAGGTAAAAAACTCACAGTAATTAGATCGTGGTAAGAAATCAGAACAATGTTTATCTTGTTATGTTGTATTGTTTTGTCGGTTTTAAACAGAGAAATCGCCCGAATGTTAGCTGATGAACACATGAGGAGAGTTGTGATCGTGGACACTTCAAATGAGATTGGAGGTGACGGTGATGTTCCTCATGCAGGGATCGGTCGTGCAAGGAGAATGCAGGTTCCAAATGTGAATTTGCAGCATGATGTAAGTCTTTGAAAATCTAATCTTGTAGGGGGAATGGATCTTGGTGTACATTACTTGTTGAAACTCGAACAGGTAATGATCGAGGCAGTCGAGAATCATATGCCTCAGACAATCATCATTGATGAAATCGGAACAGAGCTCGAAGCGTTAGCTGCAAGCACTATTGCTCAGCGAGGCGTTCAGCTTGTTGCAACTGCCCATGGAATGACCATAGACAACATAATCAAAAACCCCTCTCTTCAGATTCTTGTCGGTGGCATCGAGGTGAACTTTTCTCTGTTCTTATTACAATACATCATGCCCTTGAAGACTCTTGCAATAACAAAATCCATGTAAACCATGTCTTGATTTATTCAGAGTGTAACACTTGGTGATGAAGAAGCGAGGAAAAGAAAAGTGCAAAAGACAATTCTCGAAAGGAAAGGACCGCCAACATTCACTTGTGCCGTTGAGATGATATCTAAAACCGAGTGTCGTGTTCACCATAGACTTGATGTCACAGTCGACGCTATACTGGCTGGTAATATGACTGTCACTTCATTCATATTTAAATGAAGTAAAAATGGATACACCATAATCTAAACAACCTTTTGGTTTATAGGAAAATCTCCTCCATTCGAGATCCGTCAAATTCACGGTGGAACTGATGTTTCTCATAAGATCACTCCCCTTCCTACAGAGAAGCTTCAAGAAGAGCAAGCATTATCACTCGATAGATATTTTGCACCCGAGGTGGAGTCTGATGAGGAAGATGAAGATGAAGATTTTAAGAAGGCCGCGAGTGATAGATCTGTAATCCAAAGAAACTCCCCGATTTGTGTTTACACTTACAAGGTAAAAAACTAGGTTATCTTTCCCTCTGGTTTCTGTTAGGATCCCACATCGCTTAGAAATGAGACTAAGTGGTGCCTTATAAGGTCATAGACATCCTCATTCCATAAGCTAGCTTTTGGGATGAGATTTGTGGACCTTTGCGGATTGGTTTGGGCCTATTATGGGACGGGTTCTTATCAGTTTCAACAACGCATCTCATGATCATGATTTTGTGTTCTCATTACATTTCCGTTTTTCGTTCTTAGATCCTTGAAGCTGATCTCCTCCAAGTAGCGGAAGTGATGGGTCTAGACAATGAAATAGACGTAACGGATGATGTTGGCGAAGCAGACGTGGTTCTAGTTTCGAGTTTCGAACTGAAAGAAAATCCATGGATCCGTGGTGTTGCAAAATTATACAAGCTACCAGTATTTGTCACTAAGGTATATCCTTTCTTCTTATAATTCTCTATTCTTTTTTGTTCCATAAAATTGATTGTTTCAACTATGCCTTATATAGTCGAATACAATGGCTCAAATGGTCAAGGCAATTCGAATGATCCTCGGGAGAGAATCATTCGGATCAATTCCGAAAACCCTGCAGAAATCTTCTTCTCTTGATATTGAAATCCAAGATGATGCTCCCGACAGGAAACCTAGCTTGGAAGAACTCGACGCCCTCGAGGTAACTCTTGATGCTCCTCTTACTCTTACATAAGATTAATATCATCTCTCACTACAAATCATACAAATTTCAGTTCGGTTATATAAAATCGAACCAAACTGAACCGAATTATGATCATTCGGTTCAGTTTGGATATAGATAAAACAACCGATCAGATATGAAAGTTAAAAAACCGAATATATTCGGTTTGGTTCGGTTATTAACCGTATAACCGATTGGTTATGTAAAAATATAAAAAATATATAGATAAATGATATTTATTCAATGAATATTTATCTAATATAATTAATAATTAAACTTAAATATCATATTTAAATGATAATATAATATATTATATTTTTTAAATATATGAATTAACTGAAATATTTCGAATAATATCATTTATTTTTAATTTTATAAAATAAAATATTTGGTAAAATCAAAATAATTGAATAATAACCGAACAAATTAAAGTTCGGATTTTATTTTGGTTATAATATTTTATTGATATAATCGAACCAAAACGTTGTACAATCAAACTGAACCGATTTAAATTCAATTATTATTTGGTTATTGTTTTTAAACCCGAATAATCCATATTATTATATCCAAATCGAAATATGAACCGAAACCCGAATTGATGAGACCTATCTCTATCTCTATGCAATGTTCCAAAAAGGATCTAGAGAATATTAGAGGCATGTAATTAAGTTAAGATGTTTTTTTATTTTGAAAAGTGTCTCTAAGCATTGCAACAAATGTTAATGAAGAGAGGCATTAACATAATTTTTGTAAAACAGGAGGTTCGGCTAGCCATAGAATACATAGTAATCCCAGGCGGTGAGCCAGTGGAGCTTCTGCCGCGGCGGTCTGACATTATAGCTCGACAGCTGGAGTTGGTCCAAAGCTACCAACTAGCGGTGGAGAATCTCGGCACTCAGCTGAACCCTCGGCTTCAGATTCTTCCCCGCCGATCAACAAAGAAACATCCGTCGTTGTTGTCATCGTCACAAACTTCAAGCTCCTCCGGTGACGGCGTAGGAACCACCGTGACTCGCCTTCCTTTTCTGCATGAATGAATGAATGGAACCTTCATTTGGTGGGTCCATACTAATACTACAGTTACTGTAAATAATGAATGTCGGTTGGTTCACTTATTTAAAGCTGTAACATGTCTCAAGTGTAACTTATGTAAACTCATTTTTTTTCTTTTAGACGTCACAGCAAAGGAAAAAAACTATTAATCAAAATTATGAAACTCCTTGTTGAATTATTATCCTTTAGTTAAAACCAATTACTTTTCCCCGTTTTATTAAAGAAATGACATCGTTGGATAGAATAAAATAATCTGTACAATATAATGATTAAATTGCATCGTTAGTTTGATACACTTTACTTATCCAATCCCACCGAATTTTGGGTTTGATTATACCTTTTATAGGTTATAGAACAAATTTTTTAAAAAAAAAAATCTAACGGAGCTTTTGGATAGAAAACATAATTTATATATTCTAACGAAATTTTGAATAAGTATATAATCATGGAATCATTTTTTAATTTTAACCAAAATTTAGATTAATTATATGCTTGATAAAACTTGGAATCTCAATTTTATATGTTTTAGTGAAATTTTTCGAATAAAATAGGATTTTGTAGATAAGTTTAACAAAGGGAATCAGATGAAATTAAAAAAATTGGGGAACAAACTCATATTTTTCCCTCATGTTTATCTATTTTACTTTTCTTTTTCATGTTTCGCACTCATTATATTCCTCATTTATATTTCGGTCAACGTCTTATTCCCCCACATGTTTAAAAATTCTGCCTATAACCCCTCCGTTAAAATTCTGTTAAATCTTTCAATTTCAACCCAATTTTTATTCAATGTCGATCCGACCCGACCCGACCCAAAATTAATTTAGATCCGGTTTAGACTCAATTTTGACCCGATTTAGACTCAATTTTGATCAAAATTTGAAACCAATTTTGATCCGGTTTAGACTTAATTTTGACTATAGTTTAGGTCCAATTTTAACTTGATTTTGTACTCAATTTTGATCATAATTTGAAACCAATTTTAACCAAAATTTGGATCCAATTTTAATTTTTACCCGATTAAAATTCAAATCAATATGAAACTTTAATCGAACTAAACCTTAATTAAAGAAAAATCGATTCTTAACAAAATTGGATCAAATTATACACAATTCGAGTAAAAATACTAATTTCGGGTTAAAAGTCGAATAAACCGATAAGAATCGATTTTTGTTTAAATCTTGGTTTAATTTTTTTGAATTTCATATGGATTTTAGTTTTTAATGGTATGAAAATAAAAATTGGATCAAATTATACACAATTCGATAAAAATAATACTGATTTCGTGTTAAAAATCGAACAAACCGATAAGAATCGATTTTTATTTAAATTTCGGTTTAATTTTGTTAAATTTCATATTGATTCGAGTTTTTAATGGTATGAAAATAAACATTGGGTCAAATTGTACATAATTCGAGTAAAAATAAGACTAATTCATGTTAAAAATCGAACAAACCGATAAGAATCGATTTTTGTTTAAATTTCGGTTTAATTTTTTTAAAATTCATATTGATTTGAGTTTTTAATGGTATGAAAACAAAAATTGGGTCAAATTGTACACAATTCGAGTAAAAATAGTACTAATTTCGGGTTAAAATTACACCGAAATAGTAAAATTGGATCAAATTATACACAATTCGAGTAAAAATAATACTAATTTCGGGTTAAAATTACACCGAAATAGTAAAATTGGATCAAATTATACACAATTCGAGTAAAAATAATACTAATTTCGGGTTAAAAATTGAACAAACCGATAAGAATCGATTTTTGTTTAAATCTCGGTTTAATTTTTTTGAATATCATATGGATTTGAGTTTTTAATGGTATGCAAATAAAAATTGGATCAAATTAAACACAATTCGATAAAAATATTACTAATTTCGGGTTAAAAATTGAACAAACTGATAAGAATCGATTTTTATTTAAATTCAGTTTAATTTTGTTGAATTTCATATTGATTCGAGTTTTTCATGGTATGAAAATAAACATTAGGTCAAATTGTACACAATTCGAGTGAAAATAATACTGATTTCATGTTAAAAATCGGACAACCCGATAAGAATCGATTCTTGTTTAAATTTCGGTTTAATTTTTTTTTAAAATTCATATTGATTTGAGTTTTTAATGGTATGAAAATAACATTTGGGTCAAATTGTACACAACTCGAGTAAAAATAGTACTAATTTTGGGTTAAAAATTGAACAAACAGATAAGAATCGATTTGTGTTTAAATTTCGGCTTAATTTTGTTGAATTTCATATTGATTCGATTTTTTAATAGCATAAAAATAAAAATTGGATCAAATTGTACACAATTCGAGTTAAAATCATACTAATTTCGGTTAAAAATCAATCAAACCGATAAGAATCGAATTTTGTTTAAATTTCGGTTTAATTTTGTTGAATTTCATATCGATTCGGATTGGATTTGGATAAAAATGAAAAATGGACCCAAATTATGGTCAAAATTGAGTCTAAACGGGGTCAAATTTAGACCTAAATTTTATTCAAAATTGATCATTAACCGGTCAAAATTATGTCTAAATCGGATCAAAATTGACCATAAACCGGGTCAAAATTGAAATATTTAACGGAGTTTAAACGGAAGTTATATATACAAAATTTGAAAATATAAGAGGGAAATAGGATGCTGGTCGAAATATGTGAATAGATTGAATGCGATAAATGAAGGGAAATAGACAAAATAGACAAAGATACGAGGAGGAAATAGAAGTTTTAACCGGGATATATGTGTAAATTTTTCAATGCAACAAAATAAATCAAATAAATATATGGGCCTGATGATCCACGATAACACTTGTTTGGGTTGGGCTTTGAAACCTTTCTAGAAGAAGCGCAATGCCGTCTAGGGTTTCCCTTTTTTTTCTATTTTCTTTTGTCATAAAAAAACGTTTTGAAGAGTGGAAGAGATTCCAAATATCCTGAGGAGTTTCAGAGTTTTGGGGAGGAAGTTGTAGCAGAGAGAGAGGTAAAAGAAGAGCCTTCTTAATCCCACCTTCTTCTGCGTAATCTTCTTGTTTTCTGTGGATGATTCTTGTTTGTTTCTGTTCCTCCGGAATAAAAGTTTTAGGGTTTTAGTTTTTTTTTAATGTTTGGTTTAGGTGAAGGAACGAGTAGAAATGGCTGCGAAAGAAGGTAGCAGGATTTTCGTCGGTGGTCTAGCTCCGGATGTGACGGAGAGAGACCTTGAGCGGGCTTTTAGCCGTTTCGGAGAGATCCTCGATTGTCAGGTACGAAGAAATTCGATTGTTTTTCCTGATTTTAGATGTCACTAGTTTGTTAGGGTTTTTGAGAAATTCGAAGATGTTTATCTAAGAAGGTATGGATTCTTACCTTCTCGGGTTAAAGAATTTGTGTGTGTGGTTCTTTCTGTGATATCTGGATTTGTTTATAAACTTTGGAGGTGTCTTCTAGAGAAACTATGTGTTTGTTTTCTCTGAATCAGTGTATGATCTGTTTGATTGCTGATAGAATTGAATCAGTGTTTTTGTTAGATTTAGGGTTCTAATTTGTGGATATTTATAGAGTATACAAGTTTGGCAAGTGTTTTTTTAACCCTATTGATTGTGTTCTCTTTTGTTTCCTGGAAGCTGGTAATGTCTCACTGAAACACTGTAGATGGATGATTTAGTGGTGATTTTGATCAGAGCAACACAGGGTCAAGTTGAGAATATGCTGTGTGTTAGAAAAACCTACCTGAAAGTATAGGGAATACAGTAATGTTTGAGCCTCTGAGCAAAGTGGTCTCCAGGGTTTTGGGATGTGGTTTTCTCGATGTTGCCGCAGTCTGGTTACTTATCAACTCTTTGTTTCTTCCACAAAGAAAAAGGTCCTTACCTACTCCTGAAGATCCAGTTGTCTTTACTATTAGGTACTCGCCACATGACAGAAGTATAATGAGAAATGAGCTGTACTGACAAGTTCTATGTGTGCTGGTAGTGGGTTATGGTTGCCTTCTTCAAAATTTGACTTTACTGTTTCTTGTATAATCTAATTTGATGATCCTGGTCAATCGGAACTTATGAAAAAAGCTTGTTTTTTTATCAAAAGTTAGAGGGAGATGGGATGCATGATTTTATTAGGGGGTTGATGAAGTTGTGTTTTCACCTGAAGCCGAACTCTGCTTCTGCTGTGTCACCTCTGTGAAATCTGGCTTTCTTGCTAAGGTCAGTTCCACTTCTCAGCGGCGTAGGTTCTGAGGATTACCTTTTTTCAGATGCATCAAGCCTCGCCTCTAGCTGTTTAAGTAGTTGAGCATAGTATGAATTCAGTCTGAGAGATTACATTACATGCAGTTGATGCAGATCCTCTGAGATTGGTTCTGGTCGTGCGAGATGTTTACTCGTGTGGCTATTGTGGGCTTCCATCATGTTTTCTTGTGCACTGTTTGCTTTCACCACATAAAGTGCCTTATTGCTTTGTGGTTCTTTTCCTTTCCAATCCTAACATATGTTCTAACTTCAGACTTCAAGCTAGTCAAACCTTATTTGTACCTGAGCCAATTCTTTTCCAGATCTTTCAATCTCTGTTCTCTACATGCACTGAACTCTGTTTAAGCTTTGAATCAGAGGAAAGTTATTTTGCTGAGATGGAATCCTGCATTCTGATTTGTGGTGTTATGTCAAGGATTTGGTTAGCTCCAATATTGCGGAACAATTTCAAGCTTGGCGAACACATAATATATCTCTTATGTTGAAAACAGTTGTGATCGCAATGATTTTAGTCTTCGACGATTGAATCATTGACTTCCTTCAGCCTGTAGAACCTTCTCATCAATTTTGTAACTCCTCCCCTGGATGTTAAGACTAGAGAACACGACGATATCTGTCTTTCGGAGCCTTGCTGTACTATACTGATTGAAGATTTCACACCCGACTTTGAACCAGAAAGAGTTTTAGTGGTGCATGCTGCGTCAGCGGCAGATTGGAGAGTTGCTTAAAAGATGCTTCAGTTTCTGGGAATCTCTAGTTCGTGTATTTTAGTGATATGATTTCATGGCAGGTTGATTATATACCAAACAAAAGACAGAAACATGTAGTGATGATGCAAAAATAGAACAGCTGGGGTTTTCTTGATGTGAACGGGATTATATATGATCTCTGGGATTGTTATGTGCCTTTAGATTTGGTAGTGCCCTTCTGCTCAGTTTCTTGCTACAAGTATGCATATACATTTGGGAATCAGCTTTAATGGTGTATTGTGTATAGATCATGCTGGAAAGGGATACAGGCCGTTCGCGTGGATTCGGGTTTATCACTTTTGCTGATCGTCGGGCCATGGATGATGCCATCAGAGAAATGCATGGAAGGGACTTTGGTGATCGGGTCATCTCTGTGAACAAGGCTGAACCCAAGATGGGACGAGATGAAGTGGAAAGCCATGGCTACAGGGGTGGCAACAGCTACTCATTGGCTGGAAAAGGAAACTATGGTGGAGGCGGAGGCGGAGGTGGCCGCGTAGCTGATGATGAATGCTTCAAGTGTGGACGGGCTGGTCACTGGGCCCGTGATTGCCCAACTGCTTCTGGTGGTCGTGGGGGGCCTGTTGGTGCATTTTCTTCCCGTGGTATGTTTGGAGGATCTGCTAGCCGTGTGGATACATAGATGATCGATATGACAGCGCAAGACTTGGTGTTAGAGACCGGTTTGACAGCAGGGATACCTACGTAGGCCGTGACCGCTACACCGCTGACAGGTATTCTGCTTGTCCTTAGTTATAAGTGAGTGACCCGAGTTTTGCCTCGGCGTTTCATTCAGCCTAAACATGTTATTTCCTTGTGCTGATTGATACAGGTATGCACCTCCTGCGGATCGCTTTGCTGGTGACAGATATGGCGGGAGGTCGGAGCGGTACCCTTTAAATGGCTACGACAAAGCACGCTCCTATGAGAGGGACGTCCCGAGAGCAGGCAATGACAGGTATGGACCAGGGGTTGGGGGACCCGTGCGTGATGAGGGTAGAGGATTCCGCAACAGGGCCGGTCCTTATGACCGCCCGAGCCGTGGTGGCGGTTATGCAGCGCCGCCATCATCAACGTCTTTCGACCGTTACTAGGTGGGAGTAAAATGATGCTTTTGTTAGGTAAAAGATGAGAAACAGAAAGAGTGGCAAATGATATATGCAACCAATCCTTCTTGTAGTAGCTGTAGAGATTTCATTCAGAGGTTTAATTCTCAGACTCTTGTTTGTAGTCTTTGTCCATTTTGATGACATTCGCATTATTAAGTTTACCCTTACTCACATAATGTCTATTAGTTATATAAAAATATTACATATATATATATATTTACTTATTGTGAATCTTTGAAAAAAAAAGTTCAGATTAACAAAAAAAGTTATTTGATTAGAAAAACATATAACAGAATCTAACATTAGTTTAAATTAAATAGTTACTCTTAATTATATATTAATTGCACATCTATTTATTTTAATTGTAATTGTATTCTAAAAGTTAAACTTAAAGAAATTAATTGAGGGGTTGTAATGTTTTCTTTATATATTATATAAAGGTACTATGTAATATGTAAAGTGTATGCATCATTTATAGATGAAAGGGCAAACCAAACTTATAAAGGCTTGGTCATGTCATGGCATAGACAACACTTTTGGAAATGTATTCCCTACCTACCAATCATTTATGTTCATAAAAACACATAAATAAAATTCCATATTAAAATAATGTTACATTATTATTATTATTATTGTTGTTGATTCCATATTAAAATAATGTTACATTATTATTATTATTATTATTGTTGTTGTTGTTGGTGTTGTGATTAAGATATATCAAGTTACTTCAATTACTTTTTCAATTACTTTTTAAATTGGTCGAAGACCTTATCTATATATGTTAAGATATTATGTTCTCATCATGTATTATTTATTAAACTTTTTAGTTTAATTTTAAGCACTTTTAAACAACAAAATTAACCACGTATAATAAATTCTAAAAATTATAAGAATGTGTGAAAATTTTTAAATTTTTAATTTTAAATAATATTTTAAAGATTTATAATAATTTTCAAATTTTATATTAGCAGGATGATTGTTGAGAAACTACAGGAGCCCATAACACAATCATCGGACTAATAAATAAATTAATCAAATTTTATCCTTATCCATTGCTAACCCCAACTTTTTCTCAACTAATTAAGCCGTTTTTATCCATAATTAACTCTGTTTATAAGTAAAACCCTAAATCCTTCACATTTCTACAGTGACGTTAAACACTTCTCGTCCATCCTAAAAAAAACGGTCAAAAAGCAGCTCTATGGCTCCCTCCAATGGCGGCGGAGTCGCCGGGTTCCTCCTGCAGGTTCTCCGGGGACGGTGGTTCATGATGTTCGCCTCCTTCCTCATCATGGCCGGTGCCGGAGCAACCTATTTATTCGGGGTCTACTCCAAAGACATCAAGGCCACTCTTGGCTACGATCAATCCACTCTTAACCTCCTCAGCACATGTAAGGACCTCGGAGCCAACGTCGGAGTCCTCTCCGGTCTCCTCGCCGAGGTCACTCCTACGTGGTTCGTCCTCCTCGTTGGCTCCGCCATGAATTTCGGCGGTTATTTCCTCATCTGGCTCGCCGTTACCGGCAAACTCCATAACCCTAAGATCTGGCAAATGTGTGTGTTCCTCTGCATCGGTGCCAATTCCCAGAATTTCGCCAACACCGGAGCTCTCGTCACCTGCGTGAAGAATTTCCCCGAGAGTCGAGGTATGATGCTTGGGCTGATGAAAGGATTCGTCGGACTCAGTGGTGCAATGTTCAATCAGCTATATTTCTCCATCTATGGCAACGATTCCAAATCTCTGATTCTCCTCGTTGCTTGGCTCCCTGCTGCCATCTCTCTGGTGTTCGTCTACACGATCAGAGCCATGAAAATCTCCTCTCATCCAAACGAGCTCAAGGTGTTCTACCAGTATCTCTGGATCTCTATCGTCCTCGCTCTCACTCTCATGGCATTAACAGTGGCTCAAAAGCTCTGCAAATTCTCCCACACCGGCTACGTCGCGTCCACGGTCGCGGTCTGCCTTCTGATGTTCTCGCCGCTCGTAATCGCCTTTCGGGAGGAGTACGCCACTTGGAAGGCCAAGAAACACGACAAAACCGCCGTCGCCGTCACCGTCGTCGTCGAGGACAAAACCGTGATTTCCGAGCGCAATATCGACGGAGACGAAAGGGGAGTCACAGAGACGACGATGGAGGAGGGCAAAACGGTAATTACAACGACCACGACGGTGGAGGATGGCAAAAGCGTAAATAAAGACGTACCCTGTTGCGGAAACATCTGTAAGCCACCGAAGAGAGGGGACGACTACGGAATCTTACAAGCGTTACTCAGCTTCGACATGATCATCCTCTTCGTCGGAACATTCTGCGGATTGGGTTGCAGTCTTACCGCCGTGGACAATCTGGGTCAGATCGGTGAGTCACTCGGATACCCACAACTCGCCATTAGTGCTTTCGTCTCTCTCACGAGCATATGGAACTACTTCGGCAGAGTCTTCGCCGGATTCGTATCGGAGATCATCCTCCAAAGGTACAAAATCCCTAGACCCTTGATCATGGCTCTTGCTCTCGCCCTCTCCGCCGTCAGTGACATCATCATCGCGTACCCATTCCCTGGTTCGGTGTACGTAGCCTCTATTCTGATCGGATTCACGTACGGAGCCCAACTAACACTTCTCTTCACGATAATCTCCGAGCTCTTCGGGCTGAAGTACTTCTCCACGCTCTTCAATTGCGGACAACTGGCAAGTCCGATCGGTTCATACGTGTTCAATGTTCAGGTGGTCGGAAAACTGTATGATGCGGTGGCGATGAAGCAGTTGGCGGCGAGAGGGCTGAGGAGAGAGATGGTAAAGGAGTTGACTTGCATCGGAAAAGATTGTTACAGGTTATCGTTCTCGATTTTAGCGGCGACGAATGTGATCGGAGCGATGGTATTGATGGTGTTAGTGATCAGAACCAGGAAATTTTACAGAGGAGATATCTACAAGAAATTCAGGGATGAAATGGCTGCCAATGAAAAAGACCTTGCTTTGACTACTACCGCTCGACTGCAAAATTAGATTATTTTTTTAGGGTTTTTAGATGCATTCTGAAATAATTTCTTCCTGTTTGTCAGTATTCATGTTGCTAAATAATCAATTATTTCATTCCTTGTAATCACAAGAAATCATTGCATGAATTAGTGGGCATTTTTTTTTTAATTTTTAGATTGCATCATGTTTTTATCACTATAAGAAATTTACGAATTTAGGATTAATAGTATATAATGTTTTCTAAATCAGTTTTAAATCCGTCTGCAATTACGGACGATTTAGGGATTATATTCCGGTCGCAAATTTGTAGACGGATTTATTTTTCCGTCCTTAAGCTGTCTCTAATCCGACAAATTCCGTTCAGAAATGATCATTTTCTTGTAGTGTATGTTATATTACATCATGTGTGTTTTTACGTTATATATCATTGCATATGTGTGGATTACAATGAGTTTTGTGTTTTGGGATATCATGTAATGTCTATTGGTTTTGTGTGTTTGTTAATTATCATTATTTGAATTCGTTGATTGTACAAAATTGTATAATGGTTGGATTTTTAGCATGTAACGTGTTTGTTTAGAGAAATAAAAATAGTGAGGATGTTATTAAATCATCGAACACATATATTTCTATATATGTAATATGATGTCATGTAGTCTAGTTCTTAACTGGATTAAGGAAAAAAATGATGCATGGGAAGACTTTGGTGTATAAGTGTATTTGTTGAAATAGAATGGGGTTGTTTTGCAAATTACAGATTTAAGGGGCTAATATCGAAACAGGTGAAAGGTTGAGGACGAGCCTATAAATATGGAAAGTCCAAAGGTTGAAAATAAGTTACAGTGAGCACAGCTCAGGTTTATCTTCCAACGGATAAATTCGTTGGAAAACGTATGCTTTTTTGTAGTGTATGCAATTGATCGATACAAGACCAGATCTTGCATATCCGGTTGGTGTTATTTACAGGTTTATGAGTAACCCTCATGAGAGTCATTGGGATGCAGTAAAATGAGTGTTAAGATACATCAAGGGGTCACAGAGGAAGAAGCTAGTGTTCAGAAAGAGTGCTAACTTCATGGTCAAAGGATACTGTGATGCAGATTATGCTGCAGATCTAGACAAACGCAGGTCAACCACTGGTTTTGTGTTTATGGTTGGAGGTAATGTGGTAAGCTGGAAAGCAAATCTCCAGCATGTTGTGGCACTCTCAACAACAGAGGCCGAATACATGGCTTTGACGGAGGCGGTTAATGAAGCTATTTGGCTTAATGGGATTGTAAATGAGTTCGGTATACAACAAAAAGTTGTTGAAGTGTATTGTGACTCACAGAGTGCAATATCTCTCTCGAAGAATCATGTTCATCATGAAAGGACGAAACATATCGATGTTCGTCTTCATTTTATAAGAGATATTATATCTTAAGGGAATGTAAAGATTCTGAAAGTTGGAACTCAAGACAATTTTGAAGATGCTTTCACAAAGATACTTCCGGTAAACAAGTTTAACTCGACATTAAAATTGTTGAGGATTGCTAAATCATAGACTGGGCAATAGGAAAAGAAAAGAGAGATGGAGTTATGATCGTTAACATCAATATATAACTTGATTAAGGTGAAGATTTGATGTCATGTAATCTAGTTTTTGATTGGATTGAGGAAAAAATGATGCAGGGGAAGACTCTGGTGTTTAAGTGTACTTGCTGAATTATAATGGGGTTATTTTACAAATTACAGACTTAAGGGGTTAATATAGGAACATGTGAAAGGTTGAGGACGAGCCTATAAAAATGACAAAGTCCAAAGATTGAAGATAAGTTACAGTGAGCACAACTCATGTTTATCTTCTTCGTCATTTTTCTCTCTCTCTCTTTCTTTTGTAATAAAAAACTATCATTCTAAAGGAATCAATCCCTTTTCTTTCTCCGAGACATAGATTGAATCAACGATTCAATCGAACTCGTAAAAAACGGTGTTCAATCTCTCACTCTACTCTCTTTCTCACACTCTACTCAAATTTAGCTTGGAGATTTCGTAAATCTTGTATTTGAGCTCGGAAAGATTCGCTCGAATTACAACATAATATATTACAAATTGTCATATTATGTTTTCCGAGCTATAGAATTAGTTATAGACAACGAAAAGATTTACATGAAGAAAATGATAAAATTATGCATCATGATCATTATGATGCGGAAATGATTGAATTCTATATGATAGTGATGATAAAATTGTGTTCATTCGGATCAAAATAGAATTGAGCTACTATGTTTTCTAAAAGATTGTAAAGAGATGTTTTATTAAGAAGAGTCTACAAAAGGGAATAAATAGATGATTAAAAGTATTTATAAGAAACATAGTTATGGAAAAACTGGTGAAATGTCTTTCTCAAATATTTATGTAATTGCAAAATTGTTTTATTGAAGAGGTGTAGAAAAATCCTAGAATATAATGCAAAGATATTTATAGACGAGATTAAAAAGAATTATAAGTTGTGCGTTTTGGTAAACAAGAGTCAAAAAATGCAAACAAATACACTTCAAATGATCAGATTAGAATATGAACAATCAATTATAATGTATAATTAAAGAAAATTATAAGATGAAATCGTTACTTTGACGTTTTACGTTAACTACAACGATACATAATATAATATATAAGTTGGTGTTAAACATTTTTTTTTAACTAAAGTAATTTTATGCATGCAGATACTCACGTCAATTTATCTGAATCATTCAATCAAATCATCGAAACGAATGTAAATATTTTTATTATCATTACATAATTATAAATGGATTGAAGTTTTGAAAAGAATGAATAATAGTGGCCATCTCGTTGCTCCAAAGATGAGGTCTATGTCCGGAAGACCTAATAAATTTAGTCGACCGAAAATGATGTTTTCAAATGAATACGCCGGTTGAAACACGTTTGAGTTTTGGTAGTGATATATACTTATATAAGTGTGTGTATATATATGTATATATATAGAAGAAAAGGGCGATGATGACACATAATATAATAACATATATATGTATAGCGATGCAATAACATTTGAGTGGCAATTAAAAAAAACTATCCGTATGTTAAGGTGACATGACATATATATGTACCGAGAGATCCAAGTGCAATTCAAATATTTTTGTATAATTCTTTCTTAGTTCAAGGATTGAGATACATGTCTAATTTAGGTTTTAAACAAAATTGGGATAATTTTTAGTCCATTTTACAAAACTTCTAAAAATTTTAATTTATTTTTAAAATTTATAGAAAACTCGACACAATTGCAAATAAAAAAGTATTTTTTTTCGAAACATAAAATGTATATTAAAAATACTAAATTATATCTTTATTACTGTACGAAAATCTTTTATGTGAAGAAACATAAAGGATGTCATTGTTTTATATATTTATTTATAAAAAATTATTAAACAAAATATCCTTTTTAAAATGACATTATTTCATTCATCTATTACAATTATTTTAAAATAAAATACAACATTAATATACAATGTATATTATACAAACATTAAAACATAAGTCAACCACTTAAAAACGATAAAATAGTTTTTATTTTCTAGAAAATAACGAAGGTTTTGGACAATCTCAAAAATATTTTTAAAATGTTATTAAGTTTTGATCTTACATTTTCTTTAAAAATTAATTTTAAAAATACTCTTATAATATTGATATTTTCAAATTGTCCATTTAACTCTGTGTGACTCAAACAACTATACAATCCATGTGACCCTTGTTGTTATCTATGTGTTCCTTGCGAACCATACAATCCTTGTTAACTTTGCAATCTATGAGATCCTCGAAAATCGCGAAATCACTCGAAATCGTTGGAAAAATTATTGGAAATCGCTGAAAATCGTTCGAAAATGGCCGAAGATCGCTCGAAAATTGCTGAAAATTGTTCTCAACCTCGAAATCGTCTATCACTCATTCCTCCCAATTTTGAAATAATTTTCGTTTTACTAACAAAAATATCAAATAATATATATTTTCATTACAAAATATAAAAATAAATATATATTTCCTCCATATTTTTCATTAAATTTACAAAAATATACGTGAAATCTTGAAAAACTGCAAAAATATTCTTGATATTCTTCCCATCCAATGCTACAATCGGCATTGTGTTGTTCATTTTGGGCATATTCATATTTGATGGTCAAAACCAAATCCGACCTTTAATGAAATCATAATGACAATGACTCTTTTACAAAACATCACCGTACGACAGTGATCCAAATTCATTACACTCAATGAAATTAGAGAATTTTATCTTATATTATTCCATTTTTTCTAAATGACGGATTTGCCCTAACATATAACAAAGATCGACTGATGAGATAATGTTTTTACTTCAGCAATCTACAGTCATCGAACGAGTGAAATGGTGCCACGACAATAGTCTTACGATTCATTTGATCTTGCGGAATGTCCATTTGGGATTTAGTATATAGATAGGTCTTAAAATTTTTAACAAATGTTGCCAATAATAGTAATAATAATAATAAAAGTAAGTGCTCTTGTCAATTTTATTGTGACGGCTACAATGCGACACGGGAGGGGTAAAATGGTAAGCTGACAACAGCTACGGTATTTGCTTTGTATAAAATTGGACTGTGGCGTCATCTCTTGCGCGACTGGAACACTTGTTCTTTTTTTTACCCTATGCGGAATGGAGTTCTTCGAGTGATCGTGCATTATCGCTGAATCGCATAAGCTCATTGTGATGGATCGCAAAGGCAAGCAGGTCGCCGGAAGTGGATTGTATTCCGGCGGGAGGAAACGGAAAGGCGTCGGTGAAGGTGAAGCGTCTGGGAGTCGGAATAAGAGGAAGAATCCTGGAGTTCTTCAGTTCATCGAGGATTCTTCTGTTGTTGGGTACTACGGTGAAAGCAGTGATGACGATGATTTCATCGATGGTATGCGAATTTCTGGTCTCCGTCATTCGGAATTTTTTTTGCTTCGAGGTCCTTAGGGTTTTCTTGGTTTTGCGTCTGTTTGTTCTATGTCTCTGTGATTTTGTGTTTGCATGTGTTCGTTGTTTTGTTATTGGTTATTTTATAGGATTTTTCACAGCCCTAATATTGTTCTAAGGCTGCCATAGCTTGTTGGTTTTTTTTTTGGGTAAAACGGCGATGATTCTGGTGTCAATTTTGCGGGGAAGCAAATTCATTCGTCTTCGGCTTGGGTCTGAATTATGTTTTATTATCTGCATTTTGGTTGTTTCCTTTTCCCCATTGTTGGTAACTTTTGGACTAACCTGTTTTATGCGGCAATGCGCTGATGTATGAGCTTCAAATTGATTGTTCTTCTTCTGTGTCCTCACGAAGGATACATAGAAGAGATTAATTCTTTTGGTGGGTGCTTTTGATGAAGCTACCTGGGCTGAGAGCTCTTTTCTTATGGCAGTAGTCAATCCTGATTTTTGTATTTTTTACTCACATAGTTGAACATTGTGTGGTCTTCTTTCTGTTTTAGCTCTCAATACATTTGAAAGTTGATGTTATCTACTGAATTCCAGAAAATTTTTCTCCTTTCTCTGACTACTCTTTTGGAGCAGATATGGAAGATGAAGGGGAACCTGAGGAGAATGTTTCAGCAAAAACTGGGAACCCTTCATTTGTCTTCCCAAAGGAAGAGGAGTTCAATGAGGTAGAATTTGATAGATTGATGGAAGAAAGATATAAACCTGGTTCTGGATTTGGTAGGCATGCTGATGATGATTTGAAAAGATCAATTGAAATGGACTCTCTTATTCCTAATGCTAAGGATCCACTACTCTGGAAAATAAAATGCACGGTATGTTATCTTGTCTGAATTGATTGACGGGTTCTACTTTTATGGGCGTTATTCTCTAATTTTACTGCATGTATTAATTCCACGAACCTTGTTGTTGCAGATTGGGCGGGAGAAGCACTCCGTTTTCTGTTTGATGCACAAGTTCATTGAATTTCGGAAGTTGCACACGAAATTGCAGATAATATCTGCGTTTTACGTGGAACATGTGAAGGGTTTTATTTTCATCGAAGCTGAAAAAGAATGTGATATTTTGGAGGTACTACATATTTGGTGTGTTTATGCTGTAGAGCTGTACCTGGGAAATTTTCTGGGTGTTTTTCTTGGACAATAATCCACACGTGTATGATATCTTCCTTTGAACTTTTATGTCTAGGCATGTAAAGGATTATCTGGTATATATGCTACCCGAATGATGTTAGTTCAGAAAAGTGAATCTCCTAATCTGCTCACTGTCAAAAGAAAAACTAAAAAGTTCACTGAGAGCACATGGGCTCGTGTTAAGAATGGGAAATACAAAGGAGATCTTGCGCAGGTTTAATTCCTTTGCTTTATCTGTTTCCTTTCCAGTTTGGTGTAATCTAGTATAGTTCCTCAACTCTTCGTGCTCTATGTCCGGATAGGTTGTGGCTGTCAATGACACCCGGAAAAAAGTACTGATAAAGCTAATTCCAAGGATTGATCTACAAGCATTGGCCCAAAAATATGTAACTACCTGATCTCCAAGCTCATTTGTTCTCTGAAGTTTGCCACCATCTTTTTCCTTGTTTTTATTGTTTACTATTTATCGTTATCAATTACTTTGTGATTGTCTTTCCTTAATTGTTATAGGGTGGGGGAATTGCTGCTGAGAAAGCCATGGTTCCTGCTCCGAGATTGATCAGTTCTAGTGAACTTGAGTACAATGCGAGATCTTTTTCTCTTTTTAGCTGATCTACACACTACTAAGTTTTTTTTTTAATTTGTTCTATTCAATTTTGTGTACAGGGAGTTCAGACCTCTCATTCAAGTTAGGCGTGACCGCGATACTGGAATGATTTTTGAGAATCTGGAGGGCTTGATGCTGAAAGACGGTTATCTCTACAAAAAAGTATCCATGGAGTCGTTATGCTCATGGGGTGTTATGCCATCAAAGGAAGAGGTACTAAAATTTATGCCTATGGGCCGAAAAGAAACTGGTGATGTGGAGTGGATTTCGGAAATTTATGGTGAAGAAAAGAAGAAAAAGACTGTTCAAGTTGGCAGACGGGGTGAGAAAGGAGAAAGTTCATCTGGTTCTATCCCCACGAATAACTTCGAATTATTTAATCTAGTTTGTTTCAGGTAAAATTCATTCAGAATTATGCTTTTTCATTGACCTTTGTTGTGATTCCATATATTGATGTGCTACATCTCTGTTGGCAGTCGAAAAGATTTCGGTCTGATCGTTGGTATGGAGAAAGGTGACAGTTACAAGGTAAGTATTCACTAGCTTGTGTGTTTATTCTATCGTTGGGCTCTCATAATTGGCATTTGTACCAGATTCTGAAAGAAGGCGCAAATGGACCCGTTGTAGTCACTGTTGGAAAAAAGGAAATGAAGAATGGCACATTCGATACAAAGTTTACAGCCTTAGATCTAAACAAGAAGCAGATATCGACGAATGATGTCATTAAGGTTTCAGAAGGTCCATTAGAGGTGTGATTGCAATTTCATATCCATATTTGTTATTTCAGAATTTTGTTGCTTAAGATCTAATGTGTATTAAAAGGTTCAAAGCTTCTTAAAGTGCTTTTTGACTCCCATATTCAGGGTAAGCAAGGAGTTGTCAGGCAAGTCTACCGAGGGATCATATTCTTTCATGATGAGAACGAAGTAGATAATGGTGGCTACCTTTGCTGCAAATCTCAAATATGTGAGAAAATCAAGCTCTTCACTGATGCGTCTAATGACAAGGTAAGGCCGTGTGGTATTCTTAGCTGTCTATTAATGGATATCGAGATATTGATGTTCTGATGATATTTTATCTTTTGTTCAGACTGGTGGACTTGCTGATTCAGGTTTTGGGGACACTGTATCTTCCCCGAGATCACCTCTCTCGCCGGAAAAAGAGTTTCAGCCTAGGGAAAATTTCAGTAACTGTAAGTGCAATCTAGTTTCCGCTATACTCCATAGTTGTTGATGACTTTCTCACTATTGATAATAAATGCAGCCAACCGAGGAGACAGCGATAGCAGGTACGCTGTTGGTCAAACCCTGAGGATACGCGTGGGTCCATTAAAGGGGTACCTCTGCCGGGTCCTAGGAATACGTTATTCTGATGTTACAGTCAAACTTGATTCTCAGCATAAAATTCTCACAGGTTTGTTATATTTTTACTTCTTCTGTTGTTTGGTGCTGTTCTACAGTGGTTGTTAAATTTCTTTCTTCATTGGAATTGCCTGCAGTTAAAAGTGAGCATCTTGCTGAGGTTCGTAGCAAAAGTTCTGCATTAACAAGGTGAGTGATTTTATGTTGTGTTGTATTTTTTTTCTTTATCAGTCATTGTCCGTCATGTTGCCTGCAAACTTCCTTACATGTTATCTTTTTGCTTTAAAAGCGAGGATGCAGGGCCTAGTTCATTCAAACCTTTTGATTTACTTGGAACTGAAGGCAGCTCTGAAGGTTGGGATCCCTTCTTCATGTTCAATGAGCTTTCTCAATTTAGCTTTATTTGAATGGGAAATGTGGAATCTGAGTTTGAAAGCCTTCCCGTGCCATATTTGCAAGATGTTGTCTTCCTTTTTTCCTTTAGTTGTTATTTCAATTGTATGCAATATTTGACATCCTGTTCTGTCTTTCGTCTTTATTTTTATCTTTGCCAACTGGAAGATTGGATGAAGGGAGCAGGAACATCAGCAGAGGGTGGTGGGTGGAACATGGGAGGTTCTTCTGCTGAGAGGTAATTCTCTTTGTGGTAGCTCTAGTTGGGACTAACCTGGTTTCAGTTGGAATTTGCTTTGTATTATGATATACGTTATGCCCACAGAATATGCTGAAAACAATGAATTACTGATCAAATATGTATGCTGTAATTGCTGTTTGAGTGTGTTGATTTCAGTGACCAGATTTCATTTCTTGTAATGTAATATTTTACTGGGAAAATCTCATTTGCGGTCTTTTTGTTTGCTTCGTAACGCTTTAAAATGTTTGACGTATTACAAAGGATTGCCTCATGGAACTGAACTGTTGCCTGATTTTGCTATTTGCTAAACAGTCTTTTATTCATATTTCAGGAGCTCCTGGGGTAGTAAGCCTACAGCTGGTGATTTAGTGAGTCTGAGCTTTAGATTCTTCATTCTTGTTGCTTATTTGGTTACATGTCTGTAGCTTGTGGTAGTAGATCATAACACAGGCTTTCTGATTGTGTAGTCTCAGCAACAATCAGGTGCAGATAATAATTCACCGTGGGCCAAAGCAGCAGCCACTGAAAAATCTGCCGATCAAGCGGGTGATTGGAATTCCTGGGGCAAAACTGACGCTCCGGAAACTGAAGCTGGTACTGGCGCAGCTACCGGTGGGTGGGGAAAAGCAGCAGCGGCTGAAAAATCTGCCGATCAAGCCGGTGGTTGGAATTCCTTGGGCAAAACTGACGCGCCGGAAACAGACGCTGGTAGTGGTGCATCTATAGGTGGGTGGGGGAAAGCAGCAGCGACAGAAAAATCTGCCGATCAAGCCGGTGGTTGGAATTCCTGGGGCAAAACTGACGCTGGTAGTGGTGCATCTGGTGGTGGGTGGGGTAACCTTGGAGGAAGCTCTGATTTGAGGAAACATGATGAGGGCTCGGGATGGGGTACACAGCCTGAGGGTTCTAATTCATGTCAGAACAAAGGAGACTCAAACTGGGGTAAACAAGGAGACTCTAACTGGGGTAGTGCAAATGATGGTTCTGATAAATCTAAAAATGATGGAGGTAATTGTTGGGGTAAAAAGAATGGGAACTCGAACTCTGATTTCTCCAATCAGGATGAATCTTCTGGATGGGGCAAAGGTGGTGGAGGATCTAGTTGGAATAAACAAGATGGGAGTTCCAGCGCTTGTCAGAACGAGGGAGCTTCTTGGGAAAAACAGGATAAAGGTTCTGAATGGAGCAAGGAAGGATCTGCTTGGGGTAAACAAGATGGAGGATCTGGTTCAGGAGAGAAAGATGATGTTTCTTGGGGTAAAAAAGATGGAGATTCTAACTCTACTGAGAAGGAAGTTCCTGGATGGGGTAAACAGGGGGGAGGGTCTTCATGGGGTAAACAGGACGGAGGGTCTTCGTGGGGTAAACAGGACGAAGGGTCTGGAGGGTCTTCATGGAGTAAACAGGACAGAGGGTCTTCGTGGGGTAAACAAGACGAAGGGTCTTCATGGGATAAACAGGATGGAGGATCATCGTGGGGCAAACAGGACAATGGAGGGTCTACCTGGGGCAAACAGGACGGAGTAGGGTCTTCATGGGGTAAACAAGATGGAGGGTCTTCATGGGGTAAACAAGATGGTGGAGGGTCTTCCTGGGGCAAACAGGACGGAGGAGGGTCTTCATGGCGTAAACAAGATGGAGGGTCTTCCTGGGGTAAACAGGACGGAGGAGGGTCTTCCTGGGGTAAACAGGACGGAGGAGGGTCTACCTGGGACAAACAGGACGGAGGGGGGTCTTCATGGGGTAAACAAGATGGAGGGTCTTCCTGGGGCAAACAGGACGGAGGAGGGTCGTCATGGTGTAAACAAGATGGTGGAGGGTCTTCCTGGGGCAAACAGGACGGGGGAGGGTCGTCGTGGGGCAAACAGGATGGCGGAGGGTCTTCTTGGGGTAAGCAGGATGGAGGAGGGTCTTCGTGGAACAAAGGATCTGATTGGAAAAAATCAGCCGGTGACAAATCAGACCTGGAACAACAAAGTTGGGAAAGGCCACAGGCATTTGATAGGGGTGGCCGTGGATTTAATGGGAGACGGGGAGGTCGCCGAGGCGGCAGGGATCAATTTGGTAGGGGAAGATCCTTTGGTAGGGGGCGGTCATATGAGAATTCCTCACAATTTTCTGCAAGCGATTCTGCGGTTAGTTTTATGTTTTTCTCGAACGCATACAATTAGTTCCTATGGATGGTTTGTGTGTAGGCACATTTCCAGCTGAAGCCTGACTTTGTAAAGTTCTGATTACTGTAGGAACGTACCTCGTGGAGTAAACAAGATGGAAGTTGTAATTGGGGTGGACAAGGCAGAGGTTCATCGTGGAGTAAGCAAAGTGAAGGATCTGGCTGGAGCAAACAAGAAGATGGTGCGGGTCAGGACAAAGAAGGTGGTTCAGGCTGGGGTAAGCAAGGAGGTGGTGCCTCTTGGACCAAACAAGATGACAGTGCACCCTGGGGTAAGCAAGACAGTGAATCCTCTTGGAGCAAACAAGATGATAGTTCAAACGCGGACAAATCCGGAGATTCCTCTTGGAAACGTGATGACGGTGCTCCTTGGAGCAAGCATGATGAAGGTTCCTCCTGGGGTAAAAAGCCAGATGTAGGCGAAGAAAGCGGTGGGGGCGGATCTGGCTGGAACAAACAGGGTGGTGGTGGTGGCAGCGGTTCTACGTGGGGTAAAAAGAAGGATTGGAAGGGTGGTTCTAGCTGGTCTAAACAGGACGATGGCGGTCCTAGACAGTGGAATGAACAGAGCGAAGGTTGGAAGAAACAAAGAGAATTTTCTGATGAAAAAAACCAGGACGACAACTGTGGTGGTGGACGTGGGTTTGGTGGACGAAGAGGGGGAGGTTTCCGTGGTGGTGGAAACCAGTGGGGTAGAGGAGGAAGGTCATATAATCGTGATCAGTCGTCTGGTTGGAAGAGCGACCAAGATGGTGGATCAGACTGGAAGAAAGGGCGGAATGAGGATATGACGAGCGGGAAGCCAGTAGGGTCTGGATGGGTCAAGAACGACGACAAAGATGGTGACAACGGAGGTCAGAGCTGGAGAAATGAATCTGGAAGCACGGGAAACTGGGGGACCAGTGGTGATCAAGCGAAGGCTGAAGAAAATCCGTCAAGCAACGTAAGTGGTTGGAACGTAAAATCTGGTAACGATGCAGGAACTAGCGGTAGCGGATCTGGTGGACAAAGCGATAACGCGTGGGGCAAAGCGTCATCGAGTTCCTGGGGAAAGGATGGAGGTAACAACAATGGCGGATGGTAAAACTCTGCAATGACCTTTGTAAGCATTCTCATCTTAACTAGAAGAAGCTTTTGTTATTTTGGTGTTGAAGGCCTTAGGCAACAACATAGCAGTTTTTCTTATCAACTTATTTGGTATTCAGATTTTAATATCTAATGGCCTTTTTATTTCATTTTTTGGGTATTATTTTAGCTTCGTTGGTTATAATACGAATTGTCACATTGATTTAAAGACAAAGACTTTGGATTAGATTTCCATCGTCCTCCGACAAAACCCACGTTATAAAAACTAGTTCCATCCATTTCAAAGCTAAAGAAACATGAATTTCATCATCATTAATTAATTAATTAAAATATAACAAAAAAAGAAGAAGATAAGGAACTTGAATTGGACTTGGCACCTAAGTAGCCACCACTCCCATCAACATCCTTCCTAACCCTTCTTTCTATTTCTTTATTTAATTTACTATTTTTTTTCTCCCCTAAAAAATATTCCTCCAACTGTGAACCAAGGGACCCAAAGCTAACACAAGAACCCATTTCCATTTTTTTTCTTTTCCTCTCCCACAAATCTACAACTTGAAGATGTGTTTGTGTATATATATATATATGTATATTATATATACTCTTTCTTCTTTTCTTTGGGTCCTTTATACCCCACTTGAAGAAGATTGAAATCATCTTGGTTGGTGTGGAACATACAAAAGTAAGACTATAATTAGTAGTAGTATTGATATGAGGGAATTTGAAGTCGAAGTTGGCCTTCTTGGTGCATGGCCGATCCCAAATATCATCGAGAAAGGGTCACCGCCGTCGCTCCCACCGCCTTTGATCCCGAGCCCACCTTTGGTGTGTCCCGTCGTGGCCGTCCCTCCATCACCCGTATCCCCTGGAATCGCCCCGCCTTGACCGTTTCTCCCGCTGCACCCAAACCATTTTTCTTTGTTAAAATATAAATATATAGCAAACAAAAAAAAAACATGAGTTTAGTTTAATATAAAGACAAGCCAAAATATACAAAGCTAATCCACAAAAGGGTTAAAAAATAGACTATCAAATCGTGGAACTAGATGATTCTATTAGTTGTAAATAACATAATTAGTAATTAGTATATGAAATTATTGTTATTTTTTTTTATGTCAAAAAGAAAACAACAGCGACGTGATTCTGATAAAACGGAGGAATCAATCTAAAAGTCTAAAAAAAGTTGGTCGACCACATGCGTGGTTTTACTACACATGCATGAACCATAATTACAAGCAATTAAACTACATAATGAGAAATTAGAAAACCCTAATTCGTTATTTAGGATCCAAAAAGAGATTAGTATTTAGTAATTAAGATCGAAATCTCCTTCGACGTGGAATATAAAGCTTTTGGGGCAAATCTCTCACATTCCCATCTTTGCTTTTGCAAAAGGAATGGTGAAATGTTAATTTACCATCTAGCTTGCATATGCATAGACAACGCATACACAATGTGGGTTCCACATTTCATGACTCGAATATATATATATATATATACAATAGTATGTAAATATAGTTTCCTCTAAAGGGTCCCACCAAAGACCTTTTTTTTTTGGCTGGAAAGCAGATCAAAAGAGAATCTAAGCCCTTGCATGTATGTGTGTATGTGTATATATATACATGTATATATTCCTTATCAACTATTATTCCCCAATGAAGTCAAGTTTTGGTGATTTTGATCTAATAATACTAAACCCTAAACCCGTAAAGAACAAAGCCATAAGGAAACGAATCTTTCCCATAGCAAGTTGTCTAACGAAAAACCCTAAATGGATATGAAGATCTGAGTCACAAGGAAATGAATCTTTTTTTTTCTTCCCCACAAAAAAAAAAGGTCAAGAAAAGCATATTTGATATGGACATCAAAGGGCTTTTTGGTATTCGTCTCCAGAAATGTTAGATCTCTCACGTGCAGAGACATCAGAAAATAAAGAAAGATTGAAAGAAATAAAAGCCTTCATGCATGTTCATATTACGTCACAAACCAAATCCATTGTTTATACATCTTTTTATAACAAAAAGGAAAAAAAAAAGAAAAGAAAACACATAAAAATACATCAATTTATTTTGAAGATTCAAATATAAATGATTTAAATAGTATGATTAATTATTTTAACATGTATATCTGATAGTTCCTATACACATAATCCGTTATACATGTAACATTTATAGATTAATTTTAAAATTAACCGTTACAGTTTGTGATTATAGTTCATATATAGAAATAGAAAAAATTATAATTTTTATGAGATATTTTCTATATATAAAAAAAGAAGAAGAAAATGTGAAGATTAGGTACCTAGGATCGCCGAAGACGCCGGCATTGATGGTGAGTTGATCGATGAGAGCGGCGGCGTGGGGTTGGAGGCTGGTGGCTCTCGCATATTCATTGGCCACACCATCCCCCGATGGCACAAAAAATGCACCATTCACCATCATGTCTCCCTCCGTTCTCCAATTCCACCCCGACCACTCTTTCTCATTCGTTTCCACTCTCTTCGTCACCTTTCACACACACCATATTATACATCAAAATGGGTTTGGCTTTATTCAATCCAATAAACGAATTTAATAATTCAATACTTACTCAATACTTATATATAATTAGATATAGCATTCGTATTTACACTACTATAGGAAATGTTTGTTGAAAACATGGCGACCATTCAAAGGAATGTACTTGAACACACACAAACCCAAAAAGCCTTGGACGGCGCGTACAATTACGCTCCGTCGTCGGTGCATCAGGGGCCCCGGGAGCGCGTGGGATTATGGATAGAAAATAAATTATAAAAAATTATCGCCGCGTATAGATACATCATATACACGTCGGAAAGGGTTCATGAGGACCCCACCCAATAAATATCTTAAAAAACGATCAAAATCAACCCTCCTAATCCATGACTCTTTTCCCCTTTTTCCCCGTATTAAGAAACAAATATAAAACATTGTTATCTATATTTTCTTGAAATAAATGGTATTAATTTTCATGTAAAAATAGTATAAGGATAAGTACCTCTTTGGCATTGGGATTGCCCGGAGCGGTGTAACGGTTACCCTGACTATTAATAGTAGGGTTGGCGCTACCGCCAATGGCATACATCTCCCACGCCGTGAAATCATTGTTCACGACGTGGATGTAGCCGTGCCTGCACCGTGGCATTCGTTGAACTAATGCCTCCCCGAAATGGTTGAACGCTATCGTTACCTGCATTCCCGAGTCCGGCAAATACCTGTCATTCAAAAAAAATGGACCTGTTGGGTTTAGATGATAATTTCTAAACTTAAGTGGGGGTTTTTGTAATTAGTGATAAATAACGGGGAGTTATGGAAATTCGAGATTTTTGTTAGGTTTTTTGTTTTACCGATCGTCGTGTCCCAAGAGCATGACCTCGTCGTGGTGAGAGAAGTAATTGTTGGAGATTGTAATGGCGGTGGAACCGAGGATGGCGTCGATGAGCCCGTCCGTACAGTACCCAAGAGAGCAATGGTCGACCCAGATGTGATGCGACGCCGAGATCGAGACGCCGTCGCCGTCTGATACTCCTCGGAATCCGACGTGGGTCGGTGAAGACGCCACCAACGTGTTGCCGGAGGGTTTACAGTGGTGGATATGAATATTGTGGATGATAACATGAGAAACTTGTTGGATCGTGATGCATCCATGGCCTGTGATGTGAATGTTCGCGCCACGGCCGTCGATGGTCTTATAGCTAGAGACGATGAGTTCGTGCCTGAGTTTGATGAGCATGTTCGCGGAGAAGATGATCCAGAGAGGCTCCGGTTGGATAACGGCGTGTCGGAGAGTACCGGGGACTGGGTTCGCGGCGTCACGATCGGAGGAGTCGGTGACGACGTAGAAACGACCGCCTTTTCCGCCGATTGTACCGCGGCCGAAGCCGATGGAACAGTCGGCGAGTCTCTGGCGATTCGCGGCCCCGTTGGGATCGCATCT
>CM071871.1:39034777-39048843 GCA_036759665.1 Gynandropsis gynandra | reverse complement strand
TTAAAATGATATATGTATTGTTCTATGTGAAAAACCTCAAATAAGTAACTGTAAATATTAATTAAAACAAAAAATAAATAAATTTTATTTCGTTTATAAATTATAATCAAATCAAATTATTTTATAAATGAATTGAATCGAAAAGCAAATAAAATCATTTTATTAAATAAAAAAAATGTTAAACATTTAACATATTTGAATTGTTAAAGATATAAAGAATATATTTTTATATATTAAAAAATCAAAAATTGTTTTTATTTTTTTAAATCAATGTGTTTAAATAAATTCAACCCACGTTAAAGGTCTAACCATTTAATTATTTAAATTTAAAAAATTTAATACGACTATAATTTTTTTCCAATCCAAATGTGTTTATTTACATATATTTCCATGTAATTTATAATCTTATCCAACATCGACAAAGGTTATTGATAATTTTATATTTGCACATTCCATGTTTTTAATTGGTTGAAATTTATGTTTCATGTATTTAATCAATCACATTGTTTTAGTACATGAAACATAAATTTCATTGTTTTATTTAATCAATCACAATATATATATATATATATTGTGATTGATTAAATAAAACAATGAAATTTATGTTTCATGTACTAAAACAATGTGATTGATTAAATACATGAAACATAAATTTCAACCAATTAAAAACATGGAATGTGCAAATATAAAATTATCAATAACCTTTGTCGATGTTGGATAAGATTATAAATTACATGGAAATATTTGTAAATAAACACATTTGGATTGGAAAAAAATTATAGTCGTATTAAATTTTTTAAATTTAAATAATTAAATGGTTAGACCTTTAACGTGGGTTGAATTTATTTAAACACATTGATTTAAAAAAATAAAAACAATTTTTGATTTTTTAATATATAAAAATATATTCTTTATATCTTTAACAATTCAAATATGTTAAATGTTTAACATTTTTTTTATTTAATAAAATGATTTTATATGCTTTTCGATTCAATTCATTTATAAAATAATTTGATTTGATTATAATTTATAAACGAAATAAAATTTATTTATTTTTTGTTTTAATTAATATTTACAGTTACTTATTTGAGGTTTTTCACATAGAACAATACATATATCATTTTAAATTGTTATCAAATAAAATATAAAAATAAAAAGAAAAAATTTATATTATTATCAAAGTAAAACAATATAAAATGAGAATATTATAGTAAAACTAAATAATTATTTAAAGGATGAATTGAAATAAATAATATAATAAATTAAAAAATCTTGTGAACTAAAAAAACAAAAATAATGAATTAAAAATATAATAAATTATCATCTTAGTGATTATATAATATTTCAATTATGTTGTATTGAATATGAATGAGAAAAAAATAGATGAAAAATGAATTATGTTTTTAATAAAAAAAATTAAAATAACAATAAATTAATCAAATTAATAATTTGTATCCAATCGTTTTTTATAAGTTCATATCAATCGATATTTTTTTAATATAATCGAATTGAATCAAATTTTTCAATTCGATTTGATTCAATTTTTTTAAAATAAATCAAATTGTTTGTTTAAAAAAAAATCATTTATAAATTATAGAAATTGCATGATCGTTTTGGTTTTATTTTAAAAAATTATTCAATCTATTTATTTAAAAGAATTAAATGATGAATGTAATCAAGGTTTGAATAATTGTATTAAAAAAGTATTCAAATTAGTAAAAATCCAAAAAACGTGTTGTAAATTTCAGAAATTTTTTAAATATATAAAAAGTGAATGCAGATAAGTTTTAAAAATTATCAAGGTTTTATGGAAAAGTTGTATTGAACTTTATGCAAAATTTTGTAGTATTAAAGTCTAAGATATTTTTAGACTTTTATGGCCTGGTTTATTCAAGGTTTAATTAGCACTAATTTTGTAACTTTATTTATAATAAGTTCGATTTCGATATGCTAATAGCTTTATTAATAAATGGGGTCAAGATATAAAATATTATTATTTTATATATAAAGATGGTGTTGTTTAAAATAAGTAACATCACATAAAGGTAGATTGTAAATAGCACTCTGGATGTATTACCTATTTTGAGACATTTTAACATAAATTTTCAGCCAAAATAATGTAAAATATTAAATATTCGGGAAAAATACAATCGTGACGTGTAAGTCTATGATTTGTCCGTTACGAAAGAAAACGATGAGCTGTTTCTTTAGCTTTAAAATGGTTAAAGATGATTTTTCTTTTATGTTTTCCCTCCTCGATTCAAACTCCCGATCCAGAGAGAAGAGTGGATTTAGGGTTTCTAGTCCCAATTTCACCATTGCTGCATCTGATGGTTCTCGACGCTGGTAATTCTGCTGTCAAAGGTGCGAACTTATTCTATATTCCTCATTTCCTGTTACGCATTCGATTTCTACTCATATTTTGGGTTAGTGGAAGGCGAAAGCTTGTAAAATTAGTGTTTATCTGTCCGATTTTAGTGGATTATTTGTTCGATTTTTCAGAGTTACTATGGAAGAATGCGTTTATGTACCTATTCGTTATTTGGTTACTCTTTCGTTTCGCGTTCGAGATTTCGTATTCACTTGTCGGAAGTTGTGGTTGCGGCATTGTTCTAAATCTGAGCTATCGGGGCTTGATTCTGTTTATGATGGACTGATAGCTACATAATGAAGGTTTCTGTTTGTATTTGCTTCTTTATTCGATTAAATCTGCAGGGGTTCCAAATGTTAATGCTAAAGGAGAGAAATTGATTATGGAACCTGCCATTAGCAGTGCACAAAGAAGAAAATTGGCGGATATTAGCAATTTGCAGAACCACTCAAATGTAATGAATCAGGGAGCAAAGCCACCGCCACAGAATATAGTTATCTCGTCCAAGGAATACACTGAAAGACTTAAACAGGTACTCTCTTTCACTTATTATTACAATTTCTCTCACCCAACCGTGATATTTCCTGCATAGAGGAAGACATTTATCACTTCTTTAATTTTACTGATTTGGGGGTTTATTATTTTCTTCGCAGGAAAACATGACATTGATGAAAGTCCTTGCAGAGAGAAAGTATTCATCTTGTTTGTACATATATGTCAATGATGAGTATTGTTTACATCATTTCTGGCTAATATTTGTCTTTATTGTCCTACAGTAAAATCCTTGAGTTGAGTGGGATTGAGCTGCAGAAACTCAGAATCAACTTACAAAAGATGCAGGAACAGAATTTTCAGCTTGCACAAGCAAACAGTCAGATGTTGGCGGTATGTATAACATTGTATGGCCATACATGAAATGATGAGATTGTTTTGAATTATCTGGTTAAAACATTGAATCAATGTTCTTTGATCTTTTTCTCTTGGCAGGAGCTCAATACGAGCAAAGACAGAGTATGTACTTCTGGAACCTGAGTTGCTCGAGGTCAGGCTTGCTTGATTTATTAATGTCTGCTAGTTCCTTACTTAATGTGTGTTTATTCCAGCTGAAAGCCCTCCAACATGAACTTGGTTGCAAGAATGGGATACTTAAAGCAAGAAAAACGCAGCTTGAGGTGTGTTATTTACTGGTTTGTATGTTCTTCACTGACAATAATTACCCGGTACACTTGGGAATTTATTTACCTTTTCTGTCAGGAACAAACAATTACAGCAACGCAACATGCCCAAGACGAGGTTCTTATTAGAATTGATTTTGTCAATCTTTGATAGAGGATTTTATAACCGTTATGCTCCAGCATTTTTACAACATCTGTTGTTGTGGCCTTTAGGTTAGAGCAAACATCCCTGGTGTGGCTTGTGAATCTTTTCAGTCGGATGATGTTGATCAGAAGAGTACCAAGAGAAAGCGACAGTCAAGGGTCAAATGTAACCTATTCTGCTTAGGTTCATTGTGATTCCTTTCAACTTGTTCACTTGCTAACCATCTATAGATTTTACTTTCAGCTTCAGGAAGCGCCATTGTCAAGTCAATGCACATGAATGAGAAAGCTAGCAATAAAAAGTCCAGTCACTCTCTTGCTACATCTGCCTAAAGTTTCTTCTTTGTTCCTTGTTAATCCTTGCGAGAAAATTATTGCAAACAAGTAATCCTTGGATTCAATGCCTTCTTTCTAGGAGAGTTTCTGGAAGAAAGAACTCAAAACTAGATGATAATCACTGCAGCTCCGAGGAGACATGTGAAACAAAAGACAGTGTCCATAACAAGAAGCTTGTCCTTGATGAGTCAAACTCAACTATGGAAAATATTCATAACAAAAGGTTCCAGTAATCAAGCGCAATCAAATAATTTAAAGTCATGTTTTTGTTTTCAAAGTTATTCATTCGAAATCTGGAGAAACAGTTATAACTTATTTGTGCTTTTTTCTTCGTTTTGGGTTTTGGTTCAGGCACTGTACACGGAGGCAGTCTACTCGGTTTCGCTGCCAAGAAGGTGAACCAACCGAAAACTTGCACGAGATGGGTGAGATGGAGGAGAATACAAGGTTTGTCAGTGATTTCAGATATGAGATCTGGCCGATTAATGGTGGAAAAGATACTTACATTTTGACTTGTGTTGTACTGAACAGGCCTTCAGTGAGAAGACAAGCAAAATCCGGACAACCTGAATCATCTGAAGATCTACATCAGACACTTGAACTCAAAGAGACAACCAAAAGTACCAGGTCTGTACGGGCAAACTCTGTTCCTTTTTACTAGTACTTCCATGGAGGTTGCTAAAATGCATAGAGTTTGATATAGTTACCTGTAAAATGTGCAGGGCCTCTGTTAGAAGGCAGTCCTCAAGGATAAATTTCCAAGAACCTGAACCGAATGAAAAATTTAGAGGGCATGATGCTCAAGAGACAATTGGCAATGCAGGGTTTGTTAAAGCATATCCTTTACATTTTTCCTCTTCCGTCCATTGATAAGTGGCTAGCTATTACCCGTTAACTAACTGCCAAAATTACTGCCATTCATCTTACAGATGCTCAGTAAGAAAAGAATCTGTTGGGTCTAAATCCGAAGCAGTGCACCCAGCTGAAAACTTGAACGAGACAGATGTTACGGAGGAGACAACCAAGAAACACAGGTTTGTTAATGCTTCCTTGCCTTCCATTAGTAAAATTGGAAGTATGAGTGAGGCCATGTATCTATCTGTTATCATTGCGGTTTTGCTTCATAGGATCTCCCCAAGAAGGCAATCTAGAATGTCTAATCCTCAAGGAGTTGCCGCTGCTGACGAAATCATTGACGAGAAATCCACAGACCCTTCTTTTAGCAATTCACTGCAAAAGGGCAATGGTATAGAACCAAAGAACACGCATGGAGATGATGAGAGTGAAGGGACGAGAAGAATATCTGTCGGTAGACCCTCGAGACGAGCGTCTACGAAAGTCCAATCATACAAAGAAGTGTCACTCAAAGTGAAGATGCGGCGATCAGGGTAAGCAAGGAATCTTTAAGTCGGTTTACAATTGTAGAAGCAAGTAGTAGGAGAGTTGGGAGGAGCAATAGAGGCGTTTTGCTACTTCTGTGGGTGAAATTTGATTACCATTGGTAATCACAATGTACATTGCTTTATTTTTATGTGTTTGAACGTGAACTTGGTCTGTTTGTTAATGTTTGTAACACAATCTACAATTGAATTGAAGCTTCCCTGTCTTCTTTTCCCAACTGTAGGATTCGATCATACGATATATTTTTATTTCACCACCACCACCACCACCACATCATGGGTGTTAAGTTTTAACACTTTAAGTACATAACGTGATTTTAACTGACGGACCTTTATTTGTACCATTATTCATGACTTCTTAAACAGAAAACAAAGACTTTTGTTGTATTTGTCTGAACATTGATGACACCTATACAGTGTCAAGAAGTGATACAGTGTCTGAACATTGAAGGACTGGGTTTCTTGCTAGTGCAATGGCAGATTTGTTATCCACCATGAGCATCGGCGTCAAGGATTTCTTCGAGCAATCTCTTTAGCCAGATTCCTTGATATGCTGCGACATACTCAACTTCACAAGATGAGACCTGTTGTGCTTTTGAATATCAGAGGATTTGTTTCACTGCCACCAAATGATCTTCCCGAGGTTTTGCCATGAATCGACTTACATAGCTTACTACGAACTCTAGTGTCTATGCACGGCCCTTGGATGACAACAACTCAAGTCACATAAATTTGTTGTAATCGTCAACAAGCAACAAGAACAATTTCAAGAACGTGCTTATCTTGCCACTCTGTCTGGTACAGGAAAGGAGATCGACGAAGCTTACCAGCAAGACATCCATCACATATCTGGTCTACTTGCTCCACCTGAGGCAACCCACGTACAAGTCTATCTCGTGACATTCTTTGCAGCGCTGGAAAGTTTAGATGGCTGAAACATGCATGACATCTCCAACCATCCTCTATTCCTCGTGATGAAAGACAGATTGACCGTACGATGTTGAAGTCAAATACATAGAGTCGATTTGTGGAACGAATGACCTTGTTGAGGAGACAATGCTCTCAGTCCCGAATCCTCATAATGTCGTCGTCGATGAGACTTTGGTAACCGAACTCATCGAGTTGTCCGACACTGAGGATATTTGTCATCAAATTTGGGATGTCGTAGACACCGGTTAGGGATCGATGTTCTTCATTCTTGCAAATGAAGACCACCGTCCCATAACCCTCGATCCGCACCACTGATCCATCGGCAAATATCATGGTGCCTGAGATTCCCGTGTCGAGTTCGAAGAAGGCGGCCTTGGCTCCCGTCATGTGGTTGGTGGCGTTGGTGTGGACGACCCATCTTCGATGCTCTTTCATTTTCTATGCGATCTGTGCGAAGACGGCGGTGGAGAGAAAGAGGTTGTAGATGAAGAAGATAAAATTGCATTGGGAATCGTGTTTGTCTCCACTAAAAGATTAACTGGCTCATAATCTTGGATCGAACGGGCCTTATGACTCTTCTTAGGCTTTGACCTGCACTTTGTAGCCCAATGACCTACTTTTTCACAATGACAGAACCCATCACGACGTGTGGGGTTGTCTTGCCCTTTGCCTATTCTTCTACGACGTTTATTGCGTCCACGACTGTTGGATCCTCCATCCGAGCCATCTTGTTCACGAATCTTTACACACAAGATCCATTTTTCTTCAGTGAGAAAAAGACGTCCGCAGCTGTCTTTTTGCGCATTTGAGGATGACTTCTGCCTCTGTTCAATAGCCCGCAAACGACCTGTAGCCTACTCAATTGAGATTATTTTCAGATCGAGGAGTGTCTCGATGGAGAAAGCAATCTACTCGAGATATTCCGGTACATAATGCAACATCTTCTTTACAACGTCCATGTCGGAGATATCGTTCCCAAGCACACATAACTCGATGGTAAGGGTGGTGATGCGCATAGAAAAATACTCAACATCCTCACCTGCCTTAAAAGTGATCTCAATAAAGTCATGGCGACATAGAAAGGCGACAATGAACTCTATCATGGAGAGGGGTTCCACGTGGATTTCCCTGAATTTTATGATTAGTCTGATTTCAAGATGCCTTGTTATCATTTATATATGTTCACTTTTATCCAACATCCAAGACTACAAATACATTATTCCAAAACACATAATCTTTATGTTAGATTTCCTAAAGAAAAAACTGAATCTTGTCGGATTGATAGAGATTTCGACATCCATCAACTTTTACTTAGCTAGTGTCGATAAATCCCAATGAAATTCCATTTAAGCGTACACCTTACAACATACGTCAATTAAATCCATAAAATCCGGATCAAGTTTAGAGTAGATGAAATTGGGTCAAATTCATAAATCCTAAAACATTTACAAACACTGAAACAAATCCTAACATTTCCATCATTCAACGCATTCTTCACATTATTCTTCTTTTATTTCTTATTCCTCGTATTCGTATTCTTCTTCTTCTACATATCCTTGGAGGAAATCCTTTTCAGGTATATCTTCTTTTTCTTGTCCATTTTCTTCGAGTAAATTGATTTTAGCTTCAGTTTCAGTTTTGTTTTCCATATTACCAACCAATGCTTCCACCGGTTGACCCAACGAAGTCTTAGTGCATCATGAACGAACAATGAAAGAATTATTAGTTATGAATGAGGAATGATGCAAACTTTCGTGTTTAGACGCTAGTCGTGAAAATGACTCTAGTTGTACACATTAATAAATATAATATCAATTTAAGTTAGTTTTGATTTATTGGTTTGGTTATAAACAACTTTCTCGTTATATAGTAAAGACATGAAAGCTGATTTCGATCGTCCATGTTATAACGTGACGTAAATCGATCCCGATATTAAGGAACGATGGTGGAAAGCCTTTATGGTACGTTTTAATAAATTTATTTATAAGAGATTTTATAAAATATTTTGAATAAACTAATTAATTAATGTTTTCAACAAAAAAATATTGGAATTTCGAGGTTACGAGAATTCGTCAGAAATCTTTTTTAAACGAAATAAAAATTGATCGAGAGAAGAAAAAAAACCCTTATGGATGTCTTCAAATGTTTGAGAACAAATTTATGCTTATTGGGATGAACCTAGATTTAAAAAAACAAGTGAACGAGCAAGTTAATCTTGATATTTTGATAGGGAATGTTACGAGATAAGCGCATATACAACGAGATTCCATTCATTTGAGAAAGTATACAAACAAATGGTTAAATTTTAAAAGTGTCTAAAAATTTATAAAATTTGTACTTTTGTATTATATTTTAAAAGATATGTATTTGCGAGTTTTTAGCCGAAAGAGAAGGGAATCAAACCATCATATGCTGAATTACTCGAGCGTACACGTATTAAAAAGTTTGATGGTTCATGTGTAGATGCCAAAGCAAAACGAGTTCATGATGATGTTCAAAGTATGACATTGAAATGAGTGTAAGAGGTCCCCTTGAAAGAAGATGGATCATAATCCTCTCTTAGCAATGAGTAATAGAATGAGATTTATCTCGAGGTAACTATATTATTTTTTAATATACTTTCAGAGTTTATATTTTTAAATTGAATTACATTATTTGTTTTATAGTAAATTATGTCGTATAAATGTCTAATTTTCGGTCTTGGAGGAATGACATCAAAACATTCAACTTCCTCTATGGGTAAAACGAAAGTGACGGAAGAGTACATGTGTAATAAATTGATGCAATACAAACAAACATTGCACAAGATGCAACAACAACTGTGTGTTGCTCTACAAGAATATGCATGAAAACATCAAGAATCACATGACAATATCAAGAATCAACGCGAAAACATCACGATTAATGTGTATATTGAAGAAAAAATGCTTCGATTGATTGGGATGCGTACGATGACGAAGCCAATGATGATAATTCACAACTGCCGACGAGTTCGTACAATTTATTATAATAATTATGTATATTTTTTTTTTAATTTATAAAAACACATAATATGTAATATTATTAATTATAATTTTAAATTTTAAAAATTCTAAATTTTAGAATTTTGAAAATTTAGTTTTTTAGTAAAAAAATTCCAAATTGGACAAAAAGCCGTCCAAATCTATGGGGACGGGAAGCAACCATCCACAAACTTTATATCGACGAGTGAAGACTTGTTCAAGATTATTGCGGTCGGTCGTGATCCATCTAGGAGTTTCTGGATGGCTTTTGAATCTGTCCATAAAATTTCGGACGGGTTGCAACACTTCCATAAAGTTTGGGACGACCGCTTCCGGTCCGCAAATAGTTGGACGACTTACTATCCATCTGGAAATTTTTATGAAAAAATTTTCAGATGATATTCTGACGTTTTTCAGACGAGGTTATCGTCTGTAGTTCAGTCGATTTGCGGACGGCTTGGTAAATATCGATTTACGGGCAGTTTACGGATGATTTATGTATAGATAAAAATGAGAAGTTGTAACACCTTAAATATATATTTAAAAACTCATTATAATATATGAAATGAATCATTTGTTTATATATTTTAAACTCGTGAAGTGTTCAAGTTCAAGGTAATTGAGAAGAAGCTTTATTGTTGTATTTTTCAGAGTAGAAGGATTTTAGATTCGAAGATATTTATAATGAATCTAGTTATTTAGTATTTTTTTATTTGTATGTTATGTTTGATATTTTTAATAATATTTTATGTGAAAACCGAATAACCCGAATTACTCAAACAACTTGAATGACCCATAATATTTGAAGAGCCAAAATTATCCAAATATAATTCAGGTTATCTCGGTTCTAGAATCCAAAAAACCCCGAACCGAAACTTGAAACATAAGTCATTCGAGTCTAATTTAGGTCCATCCGATGAACCTAAATGGAATTAAAATTCTAGGAACTGGGGTCGTAATCCGAATTGGACACCTCTAATGGTATAGATAATTCTTTGGTTGTTTGAGATACAATGACAAAAAATCTTGTTGACTTTCCCAATGGTAAACCAATATGAAGTAGATGGATGACCAAACGTGACGTTGTTTGTGGTGCGTGACAAATTATATATATATTTTTAAATGAGATCTAAAAATTTTAAGACATAACTTAGGATATTGGATAATCAAATTGAATCAAAGTGATTCATCAAGAACAAAGGCTCGATCACAAAGACAAATTGACAAAAATGGGTTGAAGATTAACAATCTAAAAAAAATTATCACAAACTTAGAAGCGATTATAGTTTTTGGTATTGCTCTTATTGTATCATAGGTATTTTTTTGATATATTCTATAATAGAAATATGAATAATTGTGGTTAGGAACATGAAATTCAATAAGTTATGATGACATTGCATTTTAGAATATGCTCCACATTACATGAGGTTTATTCGTTTTTAAGTAAGTGCGTAACTCAACGAGAAGTTTTTTACTTGTCCAATTTTTAATCCATCCAGATAACCATTTGTTGTAGATAAAAATATTATAATCAAGTTCCATGTAAATATTCCAAAATACATAAGTATGTTTATAATGCATATCCTAAAATAAATGCAAGTAATTAGCTGAAAATTTTGAAATGCTTAAATACACATATAGAACCATCTGAATTCCTCCTATCCATTAACAACAACAATTTGGATTTCAACCAATGTTCCTGGATTGATTTAATAAAACAAATATAAACATACTTTATTACACAAACTCATAGCCTTGGTTTTAGTAAATTAACATTTACTTTAGTAATTGTATTTAATCTATTTTATTTCACTTCATAATCAAATAAACAATGAAATTATTTATTGTAATCTTTAGGGATATAAAATGAACTATTAGCTCGCGAGTCAACTCTAACTCAGTTCGTCTTCTAGTGACACAAACTAAGAAATTTTCAGATCACTTGAAATCGAGTTGAAGCGAAAACGAGATAATGTTTAGACAAACCAACTCGCGAGCTAGAGAACAAAATCATGTGACTTACACGTGAATGAAAAAATATGTTATTATTTTGTTAATATATATGTTACTTCTATTATATAGATTTAAAGAGATGAAACCATTACTACAATAAATGATGAAAATAATATTACGAGTGATCAAATTTAAAATGTTTAATTTTTTGACATTTGATTTCATATTGATAATTTTGTATTCGATTTAGTATTTTGATTTTTAATAACTTTTTATTCAAATTAATATTTTTATATTTTACTTTGTTTGATATTTAACGTATTTTAGAGTTTTCTTAAATTAAATGACTTAGCTTGTGAGTCATCTCATTTTACATTGGTAGTAATATTCTTTAAACAAAATCCAAGCCGTTGCTTCTTCTTTGTGGAACTTTTTAATTTAAAATCATCTATAATTTTATTGTGAAATATTTTCGTAAATGTCTTAGGATTCTTTTTGAATTTCTCTAAATAAATTCGTGCAATGTAATTTATCTTGAACAACTTCATCTCACAAAGTGTTTTTATTGTGAGTTGTCTTAAACATCCACTTGTTCTGAAATGTGCTTTTTTCGGAATAATAAACTCTCCTCTTGCATTTTTTATGACAACAAATCAACTCCAATATGTATATTATGTCTCAAGCATAAATGGTACTCATCACATACTCCCCAAACTCTTGATGAGTGTTGAATATTTCGACAAATTTCATCTTATACTTGAGTTTATCTAGAATCTTTTTCTTTCAAATTTCTCTTCAAAATTGTATTAAATCGGTTATCGGTGTGTTCGGATAAAATACACTATTTTTCATGAAGATTTCATTTTCAATTTCATTCAATTATACATTTCTATCATCTTGTTCTTCATGAAATTGATTTCTAAAAACCTCATCATCATTTGTATCATTGTCATGTTCATCATGTGCATCATCATTTACAACACCATTAGATTTTCCTCCTCATCATAAGTCTTATTCACTTCTTCTCGTTTGGGAACAAAATCCAAATCACCCTCTTTATCCTCATCATCAGTTTGAACTATACGAGAAACATCTTTGCATATAACTTTGGCAAACTTTAATCAAAATTATCTACACAAACCCGAGATTCTAAGTATCTAAAGGTAAGTCGTAACACTCATATTCGACTGTGACATTAGTATTGATAGATTTCAATACTTCTTCAAATCTTTCTCATACAAATATGTGAGGGGTCCACCTCATCCTTACATGTACAACCCCAACATAAGACAAACAATCATCGAAAAAATTGAACTCTCTAGTGAAATGGTGGTTAACTATCACTGTGAAAGATTGTACAACATATACAACTAGCGATGCTAAACCAAGGGATTCGATCTACGCGAAACAAATGAAAAATCTAAGGGATTCGACATATGCAAAACAACAAAAAACTATGACAGACAAACGTATTATTATAATAATATCCAAAACAAAATCTATAAAAGGCAACACAAGCAAAATTATTTGTAGTGTCAAATGATGTTAATAATCATATATATAAAAGCCAAGTTATTTCCTACATTCTTAGAGTGCCACCTCAGCTTTGAAAAAAATAATTTAAAAAATTAAACTTTGAAATTTATTTATGATAATACCTATGACTATACGTATTCCTAAACCCTTTTGGTTTGGCTTTCTCTAAATCACAGAAATGCCTTTTGACTAGGCTTTGATTTGCTGACAAGAGAACCGGAAGATAACAGATTCAAAGAAAGTCTTCTGCGACCAAAACGATGAGCCCTAATGTTCTTCTTATGAGAAGAAGCCCTACTCCAAGCCACCTTGCTCCGAGCCACGGAAATCTCCCTCAATAGCATGCGGTGCAAGCGTATTTGAAGTTTCAATGCCAATTCTAGCATGGCTTTGCAGGTTAAATCCTCAATTTGATACTCTCCTTTCACTTCGAGGTTTCTAAAAAGATTGTTTTCTGATGTTATCTTATATCATAGAACTTGTAGCCAAGTTTGCAGTTGTCACCAATTTTTTTTTACGAGTTATCATAAGTTCCAGAGGAAACCTTAGACATAAGAAATGCAAAGGCCCTTGATGGAGGCATTTGGATAAAGCAATACCAAGTTATCATCGTTTTGATCATCTGAACCTTTGACTGAACAACCTTTGGGGTGTCCGAGATATATAAAAAAATGTTGTCAATTTTATATCTTAATCTTTGCTTCGTTTTTATTTATATGTTTTTGCTTGCATAGTAATACTAATAACTTCGAGTGAACAATATAAAGCATCTGAGGTTAAAAGTCGGCATGATTGGTGCTCTGTAGTTTTCTTATGATAAGTTATGCTAAGAAAGGCGTAATTCTTGCTTTGGCAGGTATTAAGACAACTAGTGCCTGATGTGTCTTACCGGAGCTCAGTTATCCTTGGAGTAGCGAGCATTCAAGGGTTGTCTGTTGCGTCTTTTGAAAAAGATGATGTGGAACGTTTAGTTTCCTTTTGCACAAGATAGAGAACTGATACTTTGAATCATTCTCTTCTAATCAACGCTCCTTCAGTGGTTAATGCCTCCTTTATTGAGTAGGAAAAGATCTAAGCCAGGCATAGGAAGTAAGGTAGTGGTCAAGAAGTTTGGAGTGCTGTAACTGAAATTGATATATATATTTTATTTAGGTTATACCTGTTAGAATTTGAGTGTTTAAGAAGAGAATAAGATGTTTGTAGAACTAAGAGAATAGAA
>CM071871.1:39013963-39029842 GCA_036759665.1 Gynandropsis gynandra | reverse complement strand
ATAGTTGTGTGTGTTTTATTTAATCCTTAGGAGATTATTAAGAACTAATCTATCCATATATGAGTAATCTCATATATGTCGAATTAATTCTTAACAATACCTGCATATCATTGGTTATATATATATAATTCCTCTCTCAAGGAGGCCGTAAAGCAAACCTCTCATTGCTGCTGCCCACCTCGACCGACCCCCCGCCTCAGACTCTCTACAGGTTGTTCAGCCTCAAATGCGACGGCGACAGCGATGATGAAGAAGATAGCGCTGACTACGATACTGCAACCATTTCTCTGCAGGTCGTGTGGGAACCATCTCTTCACCCATGGCGGTTTCCGACCACATACTATCTTCTCTCTCCTCTACTGATGGAAGCGGTTCCACCACCACTCAAGTAGTCCACGATGAACCCCGTGATTTCCATTCATCTTCGCCAACCAGATTTTATCTCTCTCTCTCAAGCTTTGTGTCTAGCGATTTCACCCGGGGTCGTGTCGCAATCATCGATTCGTCATTTCGGTGTTTCAAATCTAATTGGATAAAAAATGTTGAAATTAATTTCAAAAGAAGATTGTAAAAGCTAGAAAAAAGACATGCAAGATAGCAAGTGGGTATTGTTTCGATACTAAAATTACACTAGAAATTTGCATCTGCAAATTTTTAACCATTTGCAAATGCTTTGAGGAATTGCAACGCTTTCTTCTACCTCTATTTACAAGTATGCTTGATCTGATGCAACAATGATGGCGTTGTGGTAGTTTAGGATTTGAAGATGAATTGGTTTCTTTTATTTGGTTTATATTTCTGTTTCATGCTTTGATACTTTCTGTTTCATGCTCCATCTTTGTTCAGATCAATGGCTCCAATCAAGGAGGCATATGGCGTCAAGGGCGAGTTACCTGCGATGCACATAAAACTCCCCGTCGTCGTTTCCTCGAGCTGCAATATACAAGAATGCCGTCATACCGTTTAGCTAAGAAATGGTATCTATGTCCATCTCTTCATATTTGGTTTTCAGATTGGTTTGTTAATCTGCTGGATTAATACGGTGCAGGATTTGTGGGGGAACTGACGGAAACTGGGCCCTAAGGTTGTGATGTATATGGAATATCTCGCTGGATATCTAGCACTATAAGGTATTGGTTGGGAGCACTTACCCATGCCTTTTGTTTTGCGTCGATTCCTTCTGATTTTTGTTGATGCCTCGGGTAATATTGCTTTCCATATATGTGTTTCATTCACTCTGAGTTACATTTGAGCATGGCAGGGCTATAAGAAGATAACTATGAATGTATGATATGTCTTTGATTTGGGTTGATAGCATCACATGAACCTCTTCCACATCATTTCGTCGTGTTTGACTTCTAGAACCTTTTGAATTATTTTTTGAAGCCACAGATATTGCTGGCTCTGCTGCATGTATCTCAGGTTGTGGTTGTCCCTTGGATTGCTTGAGTTGTGGAGCAACTGCCTCAGTCGGCGATGCTGTAAACTTCTTTTACTGAGAAGTTTCTTCAGAAGCTTCGTGTCTGCGTGTGTGGATGATTGGCCGTTCTAAGATCATGTTGTTGACTTGTCTTGGTTGCTTTTTATGTATCAGGTTCGGTTTTCTGTTTTGTGTGAGAACAAATGCTTGCTATCTTCCTTGTCTTTCTTCTAGCTTTTACAAGTTTCCGGCTCTGTAGATCTTTAACCATTTGCAAGTGTTTTGAGGAATTGAGGTTTGTCTTACATACGTTTATTATCATATAAGCCATGATGTAATTATTATATATATATATATAATTTGGTTAGATTTTGACAAGAAGGCTCTCTGTTTTGCAAAATTTGGTTACATGATGGATCACTCTGAGGGGTGCTTTCAAACTTAATCATCTTGAATCAACAGTGTTTGTTAACAACTACACTATCATTCTTAGGTAAACAAGGTGACAAGATATTGCATAGTTTATCTCTATGGTTAATTAACATGCGCTAAGTGAATCTAGCCGTTTATTAAGTCTTGACATTTGTAGCTAGATTCAAGAATACATAGTTGGTAATGCCCTGAACTAACAGGTAGTGTAACCCATCTTGCAAATAAACTTTCTTCTGGTTTTTCCACATTATATTGCTGCTTATTGGTCATTTTGTCCTTCTATTCACAGGTGTTGAGATATTGATACATTGGAAGAGAAAGCAAGGGATGGCTAAGAGAATCTAGCAGTTTATTCGCAAGTCTTGACATTCGTAGCTAGATTCATGGATACATAGTTGGTAATGCCCTGAANATACATAGTTGGTAATGCCCTGAACCAAAAAATAATGTAACTCATCTTGCAAATAAACTTTTTTCTGTTTTTCCCACATTATATTGATGGTTATAAGTCATTTTTCCTTTAGGAGTTTACCTTCTTCTTAATGTGTGATTTCATTGACATTTTTGCATCATTCCTCTTTAATATGAACGTTTCATTTTTTGTTTGAAGTTAAGTTAATCCTCTATTCTGTCTCTTACAAGCTTATATTGAAGCTGTTGGGAATATGGTTGAAGATAATGTTGCTTCCAACACAACAATGATGATTTCTCTTTGTCAAGGTAATTCATGGTGCATTAAACGCACGTATGTTCCACAATTTTTTATTGCTTTGTCTGCTATGGTGTCTCTCACAATTGGTTTATTTTTGTTGGTCTACATATTGTGGTTTGATTTGAGGGATTTATCCCTTTGGTTAACTATCTTCAGAGTTCTGGCAATATGTGGAGAAGTCATTCACATAGACTGATCTCCCCTCAAAATTCCCCACAAAGTATGTACAATTCCCTGTGAGTATTTGTTTCATGTGTATGACTCCTTGTGGGTACTTTCTTCTTCGTATTTGAGAGAAAAGTGATGAGTAAACTTTACTAACCATTGTTAAAAATATTCGTATATACGGGTATTCATTGCTTCAGTTCACTCGAATTACGTGGACTTTAATCGCTGGCTTGGTGATTTTATCCTTTGGAAGGTAAGTCAGGTTGATGAAGGATAAGATTCTGTTTGCTGGAAGAAGCTAAAGTATATGGCATGTTTTACATGTGTTCATATAGAGTGTTGACAATGAGATCGTGTTGTGGGAACCAAAAGCAAAAGAGCATTCTCTAGGAGAGGTTAGGAATTTATTTTGGTGTCAAACATCTGTAAGAGAAAGGTCAATTCTTCAATATCATTGTTTACGTATTCAAGTATGATTTACAGCATTGCACCTGCTCAGGAGAAGAATTCAATTCACCTGTTCAAGTCACTCCATTATTCAGATCTTTAGCAGTAGGGATCCCAAGCCCGTAATTTTCTTAAAGTGTAAGCTCACACCTGCTAATATAAATACACGAGAGAAGTAACTTCTGCTAAAAAATGTAGTAATAGCCATAGTTCTAACATATTGTCAAGCTAGAAGATAGCATTGGATTGGAGTAATAGGTCAATTAATTCCTTTACTTGCTTGGGCATACATTTTGTATTTGTAGATCATATGTTGGTCTAACAAAGCTTATTGACCTATGTCTATTTTGCAGGAGAGGAACTTCCTGTTAAAAACACTCTGAGGTCGAGGCCCCATCTCCATCTCGCACCGTTAAGAGAATTTTGGTATGTCGAAGGGGCAAAACGTTATCTATGGAGATATGATATTAGAGAGTTCAAACCATCCGAAGAATACCATAGCCGGAAGAACCAGATATACGATGCTAGAGAAAGGGATTGTTGGATGGGGATTCTTCGGGACAGTGTAAACACAAAAGGTAGAATTAACATCCACAATGATTAGATCGGTTCTGATAAAAAGGAAATATAAGTTGAAGAATGCCTTCCAAGGTTACACGATATTTTATTGCAATTTTTGGTCTATTGTTCAATCGTCTAATTCCAAATGTTAAAATATTTTTAATGATTTATACTTAATCTTTATTTTTCTCTCTATATAGATAAATCTGATATTAAATTATAAATTCTAAATGTGTATCACATATTGTTCGAATCTTTGTAAAAAAATTAAACGTTAAATCATACCGTTTATTATTTTATTTCAATCTAAAATTTTTAAAACGTTATAGAATACGAAATTATAAAAAGTAAGGATTTATTGTTTGTTCATTATAAGTTGTGTTTGCTATATCATGGCTTTTCTGTGTTGATGAGCAGCAAAAAGTCAGCTTTAATACTCTGTTTCTGCTGCCTATATATGGGCTATTTTCTTCGTAAATACGAAATTGAATATTTACATTAAAAGGTCATCTAGGTTTTGTGTCCTCTTTGGTTTTTCAATTAGATTCTCATTTTTCCTTTTATTGAATTTCTTATGCAGGCTGCTGCTGCAAAGGGAGAGGTACCTCCAGGTCTTCCTCTCAAAGGGGCTGGTCAGGATTCTTCAGATGCACAACCAATGGTGATTACATATTCAATCTAGATTTTGGGTTTTTCTTTTAATGATTTGTTCCCAAATGTTGGACCTTGTCTTTTGGATATTGTTCACTAGGCCAATGGTGGAGTGTTGAAGGCAAGTGATGCCTTGGCAGGTGAACTTTGGGAGCTATAGAAGAAAAGAACCCGTAGAGCCTCAATATATGGCAACCTACCGAGTTGGGAATTGCGTTCTGTAAGTGCTGATCAAAGCTATTACCTTTTAGTCATTTGCTTTCCGATTGTCTTTTGGGTATTGCTCTAAAACGATGCATTAATGAGATATGAGATTATTATGCAACGGTACCTCCAAGACGAACATGGAGGTATTGTAGAATGTTACATCGAGTTATCCATATATTTGACTATTTGATGTTTAAATTGGACGTCTGTTTTCTTTCAGTATCAAAGTGATCCCATCTCATGGTTCCAAAAGAGGATACGAGGGAACATGGCTGTTCTAGACAACTATTAGCAACATATGGCTATGCGGAGTTTGAGTACGAGATCTATACGTCAGAATGCGACGAGTATAGTTTTGGACTGATTATGTAAGAGCTGTTGACGGGTCGAAAGTCATTCGACAAGTGAGTGGAGGAAATGCTGCCTCAGGTTGATCCTTAAGACCGCACCACATGATCAATGAATGAACTAAACGAAGCTGTTTTTTGCAGGAATCATAATCGGGGTGAACAGTGTCTGGTGCGATGGGCGATCCCGCATCTCCATAATATTGACGCATTATCCAGGATGGTTGATACATCACTGCATTGAAGATTTCCTTATCTGGGGGTTTTCATCATACTGTGCATAGTATTGCAAGTGTCAATCTCTGCTTCAATTCATTTGCAACCAAAGTACCAGCACGAGTTTTTCTACGCTCAAGGTATACTTCATTGTTATCAGATACATATCTGTATGCAGTTATGTTTCTGTATGTTTTTTCTAAGATTGAAACGAACCTTTTCTGTTTCTTTCCTATGCCGTTACCCGCAACGCAACCCTAAGGGGAAGCCAAGCAGAAGAGGAGAACGGAGAAAAGCGAATAACTTGCGAGATTATCCTCATAAATGAAGCTCTTTGCTTCAAAAGAAGGCGATTTACTAAAATCATCTGCCATCTGCGCTCGTCTGTCATGTAAGCGATTATCAACACTCAATTTGGTGGGTAACAACACCGTTGTTTTCCCTTCAGATCCAGTAGAAGTTACAACATAGAATGGAGATCTTTCTTTTATAGAGATTTTTTCCTCCTTTTTATAGTTGCTTCCTTTTGTCCACATGTCTTCCAGGATTTCAGAAGCAAGAATCTTTGTTCTCCTTTGAGTTGCGGCCTCGAGTACACGAGCCCATTCAGCAGAATGCAGATGAATGGTGGATTGTTACTTGCCATAGTCCGAGGATGGCGTTAACTGCCTACTAGATTTTGTAAAAGTTATCCTTGGGTTGATTATTGGAGAATGCACTCTTCATTGCGGCAGAACCAACAGAGAAGTACTTTCGCTTGGCCCATGTCTGAAGGTTTCTGATTTTGGATTAAGTGTGTTGCCTCAACAAGTAAGCTCTGCTACTTCTGCTTCATCTCTCATGTTTGATGAAACTTTTTTCTACCTTCTCGAGATGTTTATTTTCTTTCTCTCATTTGACACATCCAGCAAGGAGTCGAACTTTTACATTACTACATGTTGATCTCCAAATTATATAGCATCTTAATTGCTTAATAGCCAATTTTATGATGGTTCCGCTTCGGATATCTGGTATTGTGTTGTTATTCTCTTTGTTATAATGGTTGGTTTTGGGTTGGTTTGTAGGATTGAGTAGAATATTGGTCATGCGAACCAATCCATTGAAATTTTAGAAGAATGATTCAAGTTTAGGCTGTACAGTATGAATTTTATTGGAATTGAACTATTGAGGATGACTTTCAGCTGAGCATCTGCAATTGCTGCAAAAGTATGATGGTTTATGCAAGAGTAGCTTGAGATGTTGTAAGGCTACTTTGGAGTCTAATGCATCAAATGATCATGAATGCCAAGGGGTAAATTCATAGTATAATTTGAGATTTCACGTTTCTTGATCTTAGAATTGTAAGTTGTGGACAAGATCGAAATACAGAACGATACTTTATGGCTGGATTTTTCATATATAAAATTGTAGTTCCGAACCTTTGATATTTTTATCATTTGTCCATGGAGCATATACCCCAAATTGATCACGATTTCAAGGTACAGTACTTGCATTTTTATGTTTCTACCATTTTTTGTAGATGTTGTTACACATCAAGGATCCAGGAAACATGGTTCATAAAACCATCTAACTGAGAAAAAATTCTTTTGATTCCTAATTTGAATAGATTGGTTTATCGGATTATTTATTCCTTCGTTATTTACACTATTGTCAAAATTCTATATGTTTTTTTCGGACCTGATACAACCTTTCCATCATATGCAGCTTGAAAATCTTTTGGTCGATGCTTATGGAAATCTGAAAGTTTTTGATTTCGGACTGAGTGTTTTGCCTCAACAAGTAAGCTCTGCTACTTTTGCTTCATCTCTCATGTTCAATGCAACTTTTTTCTACCTTCTCGAGATGTCTGTTTTCTTTCTCTCATTTGACACATCCAGCAAGGAGTCGGACTTCTACATTACTACATGTGGATTTCCAAATTATATAGCACTTGAATTGTTTAATAACCAATGTTATGATGGTTCCGCTTCGGATATCTGATATTGTGTTGTTATTCTCTTTGTTATAGGGCTGGGCACGGGTCGGGTACCCGGATTTTTGAGGGTACCCGATCCCGAACCCGCGGGTACCCGAACTCGATTGCATCAGCAGGTCTCTACTTCGACCCCCTCCTGGACTGTCGATGCCTACTTCTCTACAGCAACCTCTGCATTTTCCTAACTTTAGTAGCACTCTGTCAGGCTCCTCTAGTATGCAAGGTTCGAGCTTGCCAGANGTTCGAGCTTGCCAGAAGCACCTTCTCCTTTGCTCACTCTGAGTACGAGTTCTCCAATTTTAGCACCCAGTTCATTGTCTACCTCTGCACTGCCATCTGGGCTCTCTTCAGCGCTGCCATCCATGCTCTCTTCAGCGTTGCCATCCATGATCTCTTCAGCACTGCCATTGTCATCCTCCCTGCCATCAATCCGACCATCGGCACCATCTGCTTCACTGGCTTCAGAGATATCATCTAGTTTATCGGCTAACAGAGCTCCCCTTGCTGCTGCTCTGCATACCCTTACTCAAGACTCTAGCTTGCCACCCCTCTCTTTTTCAACTACTGCAGTCGCTGATTCAAATGCTGGCCTACCACAAATGGTCTTCCCCAATTGCATCAGCGGTGTGAGTGAGAGAGAGAGAGCACAGGGACGAGATGAGAGGGAGGCGGTAGGTTACATGGAATTTTTGTAATTAATTCAATATATATGACTAAATATATATATCGATATATATATATACTCGGGTACCCGCGGGTACCCGTTTTAGTTATTTTGTAACCCGAACCCGAACCCAAACCCGCGGGTAATGAGATTTCATTACCCAAACCCGAACCCGAACCCGCGGGTTCGAGTAATTTTACGCGGGTTTGGGACGGGTTTTCCGGGTAATTTGCCCATCCTTACTTTGTTATAGTGGTTGATTTTGTGTTAGTTTGTAGGATTGAGTAGAGTATTGGTTATGCAGACCAAATCCATTGAAATTTAGAAGAAAGATTCAAGTTTAGGCTGCAAAGTATGATTGTTTATTTGGACTATTGAAGATGACTTTCGACTGAGCATCTGCAATTGCTGCAAAAGTATGATGGTTTGTGCCGGAGTGCTATAGGAGTTGGTTTCCGCCAGAGCATCTGCAAGCTGTCTACTGTAGACTTCTTTTTTAGCACTTTATGTTTTGGCACTTTAGTTCACATGTAATAAATTGTAGTTCATATACATTTGTTATAACTCGATAGAATATTGTAATAGATAAAAAAGTTTTTCGTAGGCATTTTTGTAGCTGGCAAGAGTATCCATGTGTTAACCAACTATATTCACACAACATCTCACATTCACGTAACCAAATTACAAAATAATCATAAAAAAAATATTGGATATGCAGTTGGTAAACTACAGTCCCGGTTAAAGCCATATCAGGATGGCCTGCACACTTTGTAATGTCGTAACATACTTTGCTCTTGCTGTTGACCCCACATATTACATTTTCGTGCACAATTTATAAATCTGTTTTATATGACTTAACCTGAAACTATAGCAGGGAATATATACAAAATGAACATGTGTTTGGAACTTTTTCCAGCAATATTTTCAACCATCAGCCGTGTCCCCCACCCTCCTCTTAAAGACCATTCTGGAATATACTAATTCATACTCGGTTAAAGCCATATTGATTTGTCCTACGCACTTTGCAAATCCGTAACACACTTTGCTCTTGCTATTGACCCCATACGTTACATTTGCGTACAAAATTTACAAACCTATTCTATACGAGTTAGATTGAAACTGTTTTCAGAGAATATATACAAAGTGAACCTGCATATTTGGAACTTTTTCTAGCAAGATCTTCCACCATCTGCTCATAAAGATCGTTCTGGAATATATTAATTCGTGTCTGGATAAAATTTTGATATGCATATGATGCATGTGCAAAAAAGTTGGTTATTCCGTTGGCTAATATTTCTCCACTTTTAGGTTCATACTGCTAGCTTGAATTGAGCCATTCATATAGTTTGGTTGTGCATAATTCTGCAAATTATAGGTGTAGTAAATTGGAAATTATTAGAGATGACCATTATGCAACTATAACGACTATGGAACCCTAATTTTGATTCTAGATGTGTATTGACCAACTCGAGTTTTGTCTTTGAAACTAGGAAATGTTATTGTTGGTGTAGAGATAACATAAAATTGGAACCTTTTTTCATTGAGGCCAACGTAGCTTTGACTTCTATTAAGCCTCTTTTTAATACATAGTCATAATCTATACTATAAATTTGTTTTTGTCCAATATAGTATTTACCATATGATTAATACAAAACTGTGTATTCAAACAATTGATGTTTGCATCGGTTTTTGAAATAAGCTATCTGGTCAGGATCTTCCTTTCATTCATGTAGGTAACTCGGGTAAAGTCCTTATTTTTCTGTCCAAGATACACTCTCTACAGTTATTTTGAAGTACTTACTTATTCTATACGTGTGATTCCATGTTTTCAATATTTTAGATTAAATGATGATGTTTTATTTTAATATTCAAACTAAAGAATGATGTTATAAATTAAATAATTTAGATACCTATTTTTACTTTTAAAAAAAATTCAAATTGAATATGAATATGCGTGAATGTTGATTTCAATCTTTGAATTTGAATCAACTCAATTTTCGGAATGGATTCGGAAATAATTTCGGGTAATGCCAATTTTGGGGGTCTCATAACTTTTCCTTCATTTGTCAAATATCAACAATTGTATCCAAATACATTATCAACTAAAATGTATTGTTTTATTATAAATCATTATAAAAACAAAAAATTGTATTCAAATAACTTTTGTAAAATCACTACGGTAATTTTATATACAAAATATAAATAAACTCTCTCAGTACGTGCGTTTGTATTGACCGATACATATATCAAAAGTCATGATAATATCCGAATTAATAAATTATTTACAACATTTAAAAAAAATATAATTTAATTATCACAATACCGCGCAACGCACAGATATCATCTAATGTATTAAATAATCAACTTTTAGACATAAATATCGATAACAAATGAAAAATCTAAGAGAATTGACCAATCCTTTAATATTATCCTCAAATTAACAAAGGTACTAATAAATTTAAAAAACTTTAGTGTTTCGAAAGAACTTGGTTCACAAATTTAGAAAAATATAATCAAAGAAACAAAACCCATACTTAATTTACACTCTTTGATCCACGAAAAGACAAATTACATAAACAATGTTTTGAGATTTTCGAGTTTCATTGGCGTCGTAGATATTGGTTTTAGGAATTTAAACACTTGGTAAATTTTTAAGATTTATTCACCTCTATAACTTTATGTTACTTCCGATTGTAGGTTTTATTCATTACCCTAAATCGGTTCCAAAGTTCATGGATTAACCTTATCCGAGGCTTATGTGTGTTGTGAGGTTCATGTGGAATTTCGTTGGGATTTTTTGACATCAGCTCAACAAAAATTGACGTACGTCGAGACTTTTGCAATCTAACATTGTCTAAGTATGTTACGAAAAATCCGAACAAAGATCAAGTGTTTTAGAACAATTTATTCTTAGTCCAAAGATGTATAGAAATCAGGTATAGCTTAAGGAATTTTCCGCATTTGGATATAAAATATTTTAGTGAAGAAAATAACATAAAAAAGTAAAACTCGGATCATACATAATCGGGATAGCTCTTGAAATGTCATTTTGGTGTTTCCTAAAAACTCAAATTCATTTCCATTTATTTAATCGGAATAGTTAACCAATAGAAAAAATTAGCTATTTAAGGAAAGTAAATATGAAATATATCAATACAATTTTACATTATAATATAAGATTGAAGAAACTAGGGTGTAAAATGAGCTGATTTGGTTCAACTCGTCGTGAGTTCTCAAAAAAGAGTTGATTTAGCTTAGATCGTTTTCTGAACGAGTTAAAAAATCTCAACTCAAATTACCTTTAATTCTCTAAAATGAATTGGTTCGCAACTAATTTATTCAATTTAAAAGAATTAAAACATATCATCATCATCAAACCATATAAAATATCTATAATATAAAAACATTAATTCAAATACAAATACAAATTTATTAATTATTTGTTGGGATATACGTACGTGTTTTTAAAAATGGATACTGATAAAAGCGAATCTACGAAACTAACTGAAAATAATGGAAAATTTATATCCTAGCAATTTCTGTTCGATTCCATTGGATATTTCCAAATGATATTTTGAGCAAATAATCAGTAATAGCGAATACCCATTTTACAACAAGAAAAACCCCAAAATAAGAAATAAAACATAACAAAGAAAAAGATTTAGATACGCACAACTGTTTACTAAAAAACATGTATAAATACATGAACCTGAAACACATTTTCATCGCTAAAAAAAAGGTTGTAATAGAAACAAACCCTCAAAGAGAGAAAATGAGTCGTTCATGGCTGTTCATGGTTGCGTTAGGTCTGTGTATTGTGACAATCGACGCATTCGGAGAGAACACAGTGGTGTTCATAAATAACTTGCAACACAAGAAAACCCTTAGGGTTCATTGTAAATCAGCAGACGACGATCTTGGTTATCACTATTTGAAACCTGGGGAGAAATACGATTTCAGCTTCGGAGACAATATTTGGCAAACAACTCTCTTTTGGTGTCACTTAAGACAAGGTCCAAACTGGAAGCATCATCAGGTGTTTGTGGCTTATCAATCTGGTTGGAACGAGAATCCCTTCACCACGTACAAATGGTTAGCCTCTGAAGATGGTATCTACTTCACAATGAGCAAGACTAAAGATTTTGAATTTCGGTTTGGTTGGGATGTTCCTCTTAATCCCGGAGCTAAGGTCCCGGCTGAATAGCATTCTTACATATTATGATGTCCACACACACACATATATATATATATATCTATCTATCTATCGGGTTAGGGTTAATCATATGAATACCCTGTAAGAAAATTCGATAATCTTATATGAGGAATCAATTATCGACATTCTGATAGGAAATTAAATCAACCAAACAATAAATAACTTACTTACTTGAATTTCCCATGATTTGCATTCGGTGGATCTTTTAATTCTTTTCTCCAATGCCTATTCCTCCAATTTCTCCCTTTGTTTCTCTTTGATGATATTTGTGTTTTTGTTTTTTTGTGATTTTGTTACCATAAGTAAAATTTAAAAGGCATTAAGACATCTTTGTAATAATGAAAAGACATGTCCTAAAAGACATGTCTTTTGATACATACCCTTTAAATTCTCATTAATTACAATAAATCCTGAATTTGTAATTAATCACAAAACTATCATTAGATTTCTAGAATTGCGGAATGGCACAGAGGGATTTTCACCCGATAATTGTCTCCTCAATACAACACTAATCATCACCGTGTGTACCTCAATTACAATTATCAAATACTTATATTTATATGAATCAACGTTGGAATAAAATTTCTAACATTCTCCCACTTGATTCATATATGACAAGTATATATAAAATCGTTGAGCTCACTTAAATGATCATATATACGAGACACAAATTTATAAGAATTAAATTGATCGAATCATGACGGTCACGGGCCTGGAAAACGTCCCGATTCCTTCCATGTATCACAAATCAATATAATTCAAATATCTTGAATTTGATAAGATAGACATCTAAAATTATCTTATCCCACAATGTCTTTAAACAAATCCCACAATGTCTTTGAACAAAGACTAAGTATCTATAATCATAACAAATATGCATAACTGAAATATGATTCATAGATAAGCAAAATCAAAACTTATATTGATATCTAGAGTTCAAATAAACTTCAATGTGCAAGACTTATATTCATACATGTATAATCCTCAACAATACAAGGACTTTGCGACTACTCCCATTTCACTAACATGGCCAAGAGAGATATTTGGAGCTAGTCCTTTAGTCAACGGATCCGCGATCATATCATTGGTGTCGATATGCACAATTTGAACTCTTTGATTTTGCACTTGTTCTTTAACCGATAGATATTTTAAATCCATATGTTTGGCACCCTTGGAATATCTATCGCTCTTCGAGAAGAATACGGCTGCCGCATTATCACAATATATGTTCATCAGTTTAGCAATGGTATCAATGATGCCTAAACCATGAACAAAATTGCACAACCATAACGATTGAACTGTAGAATGACAGACTGCTTACCACTCTTCCATGAAATAGCTCCCCCAGCTAGAAGGAACAAATAACCGAATGTCGATTTTCGAGTATCCGAGCATCCGGCATAGTCTGAGTCTGAATAACCAACAATCTCAAGATTGCTAGTTCTTCTATATGTGAGCATGTGATCCTTGGTGCCTTGTAGATATCTTAAAACTTTCTTTGCAGCTCTCCAAGTGAAATTGTCCGGGATTTGATTGTAACGACCCAACATACCAACCGAAAAACTGATATCCGGTCTAGTACAAGTCTGAGCATACATCAAGCTTCCGAATAAAGAGGCATAAGGAATGTCATCAATTTCCTTAAGCTCTAAGTCATTCTTAGGACATTGGGATAGACTGAAACGATCCCCTTTCTGTATGGGAACCAGACTTGGTGAACATGATTCCATTTTAAATCTTTCTAAAACTTTGTCGATGTAAGCCTTTTGAGACAATCCCAAAATTCCTTGTGATCTGTCTCGAAATATTTCTATTCCGGTCACATAGGAAGCCTCACCCATATCTTTCATCTCAAAGTTACTAGAAAGATAATCCTTAACATCATGTAATAACCCACGATCATTGGCGGCAAGAAGAATATCATCTACATACAATACAAGAATTATAAACTTGCTTCCTACAATCTTTATGTAGATACACCGATCAACGGTCATTTCTACAAACCCATATGACAATACAGTATCATTGAACTTCAAGTACCATTGTCGAGAAGCTTGTTTTAATCCATAGATAGATTTCTTCAACTTACATACCAGATTGCTTCTACTTGTGGTCTCAAAACCTTGAGGTTGATCCATATATACCTCTTCTTCTAAATCTCCATTGAGAAAGGTTGTTTTAACATCCATTTGGTGAAGCTCAAGATCAAAGTGAGCCACCAAAGCCATAACCTTTCTAGAAACCGGAGAGAAAGTCTCTTTGTAGTCAATACCAGTGTAACCTTTGGCGACAAGTTTGCTTTATACCTCTCGACGTTGCCCTTAGAGTCTCGTTTGGTCTTAAAGACCCATTTACAACCAACTCTTTTAGAATCCTTCGGCAATTCCGTCATTTCCCAAACATTGTTGTCTCCATAGATTTCAACTCTTCCTTCATGGCCATCAACCATTTGTCAGAATTTCTGCTGCTCATGGCTTGGTCAAAAGAAACTGGGTCATCATTAATGCTCAAGTCATTTTCATGTTCAAGTGCATAACACATATAATCATTTGAAATAGTTGGTCTTCTATCTCTAGTAGACCTCCTCAAAGCTATTCCTTCTTGAGCTTGCACTTGTTCATTTGCTTGAACATTTTCTTGCTCTTCTTGAACAATCGCGTCAGTAACTAGGTGTGGAGTATGCATTTGTTGTTGTTCCATATTCACTCCCTTTGGTTGTACTACACTAATAGGAACATCAACATAAGATGAATCACTTGATGGATTTTGGTCCATCAATGACTCTCTTATCTCGATATCACGTACTCCCACACTCCCACTGATTTCGCCATTTTCAATGAAGCGAGCATTCCCAGACTCTACAATTCTCGTACTATGGTTTGGACGATAGAATCTATAACCTTTTGACCTTTCTGGATATCCAATAAAATAACCACTAATGGTTCTGGAATCCAATTTCTTTTCATGTGGATTATATATCCTCACTTCGGCTTGACAGCCCCATACGTGAAGATGTCTTAAACTAGGTTTCCTAGATGTCCACAATTCGTAAGGTGTCTTAGGAACTGCTTTACTAGGTAACCTGTTCAATATGTATGCAGCTGTCCTCAATGCATACATCCACAATGAAATAGGTACAGAACTATTACTCATCATACTCCTAACCATTTCCATCAATGTACGATTACGCCTTTCAGTAACGCCATTTTGCTGTGACGAGCCGAGCATTGTATATTGCGCACAAATGCCCATAGATTCAAGTAATCCGGTACATCAAAAGGACCACAAATATCTATATGTATTAAATCGAGTAATCCGCTACTACTTATGGCAGTATGTTTAGACACACGTTTGGTTTGCCTATCCTTAATGCAATCCATACAAGTATCATTCCAATCGGTAAAATCCAACTGAGACAAAACATCAGTTTTAATTAGTCTCAAAATCCTCTCCTTGGATATATGACCGAGTCTTTTATGCCACAAGTCAGCGGAGGACTCGTTAAGTGCATTCCTCTTTATACCAACATCATGTTCAGCCAAAATATGAAACATGAAATTAATAAATTTAGAACTTAGATTCGAACAATACAAAGTATCTGATAATAAACCAGTACCACATAGGTTTTTACCACGATACAATGAAAAACAACCATGTCCAATCTTAAATTCAAAACCTAATACATCCAACCTTGAAGCGGAAACAAGATTTCTAGAACAATCGGGAACATATAAACAGTTTTCTAGATCTAGGCAATAGCTCGTATCTAATACGATTCTATATGTCCCGACACCGTCAACTCTAGCTTTCATCCGGTTTCACATAAATAGAAAGCTTTCACTTTCCGGCATTCGTTGGAGATTTAG